>CM033642.1:2503311-2563087 GCA_019512145.1 Engystomops pustulosus | reverse complement strand
TCTGCTTGCTGCACTCACTGTTGTATATACATGACATACTTACCTATACTGATCCTGGGTTCATCCTATATTATACTCCAGAGCTGCACACTCACTATTCTGCTGGTGCAGTCCTGTGTACATACATGACATTACTTATCCTGTACTATCCTGATTACATCTGTATTATACCCCCAGAGCTGCACTCACTATTCTGCTGCTGGTGCAGTCCACTGTGTACATACATGACATTACTTATCCTGTACTGATCCTGAGTTACATCCTGTTTATACTCCAGAGCTGCACTCACTATTCTGCTGCTGGTGCAGTCACTGTGTACATACATGACATTACTTATCCTGTACTATCCTGAGTTACATCCTGTACTATACTCCAGGCTGCACTCACTATTCTCTGCTGGTGCAGTCACTGTGTACATACATGACATTACTTATCCTGTCTGATCCTGGATTACATCCTGTATTTATACTCCAGAGCTGCACTCACTATTCGTCCTTTGCAGTCACTTGTTACATACATGACATTACTTATCCTGTACTGATCCTGAGTTACATCCTGTATTATACTCCAGAGCTGCACTCACTATTCTGCTGCTGGTGCAGTCACTGGTACATACATGACATTACTTATCCTGACTGACCTAGTTACATCCTGTATTTACTGCAGCTTTTCATGTGTCATAATATGTATGATATGCCACTGGGCGTATCCTCCAGTATACAACTACCTGTATTGACTCCCTGTAGGTACCTGTAAGAGGTAGTGTAGAGGTGAGGGGCAATCCGTGTGTCTAATACCTACACCTCGATCCAGTTCTACTACCCACCATGCTTTCACCAACCAATAGCTTCTTGCTTTACTGTAGTGCTGTGCATTAAACATGGGCTTGAATTTGTACTTTTACCACACAGACCTTATCTTATCAACTGCCTCATTATATTAAAGGAAAATGTGTCTTTAGTTAAAAGATAGAGAGATCCTACATATCTGTAAACGTGGATATCAATCACGTGAAAACGATCGCCTCGAGCAAAGAAATTTCATATGTGTAGCGGCTCGGCTTGTACCATCCTTTGTAAGCACAGACGTCGTCCTATGAAGACTTTGATCTGATTTATTCTGTACATTATAGAGTTGAGTGACGCACAGTTAGGAGCCACGGAGAGTCGCTGGTACTTGGCCAAAGACGATAAGAGGAGTCTCAATATAAATATTGTGATCAAGAGGATGAAATTACAGTCGCATGGAAATGGGTGAAAACTTGTCAGGAAATAATCAGAAATTTCTCATTAATAAGCTCATAGGGGATGTGTCTACCATTTCACAATTATGCATTTACTATTGATTGAAAACTGTATTTTAAATGGAATATGATCCAAAATTAACAAATATTGAGAGATTTTTAACAGCGTAATGCTAGAAATAAGGGGTTTTCCAGGGGTTTTCCTCATTGGGAAAGAGGGTTGGACAAAAATAGAACTGCAGCTACTTCCGTTCTTCTAGTTTTTATTTTCCAAAGTTCCGTTATATCATGTGACTTGCTTTAGCTAATGAGTGTGGCCTCCTTGGAACCACGGAACGTCACTCCCTTTTTCCGGGGGACTTAACTTCCTCTGTTGTCCCCTGGTCCAAGGAGGCCACTCATTGGCTGAAACCAGGTCCTGTGATCCATCGAATTTAAGCCATACACAAACAACCAAAAAACTAAAGTACCAGAGTCACAGTGGATCAGAGCCTGGAAATTATGAGCTCTATAATGTCAATTTACAGACATATATTGTAAGTCACTGCCAGTACATTACATTCAGTGGTGACAGGGATTCTGGTAATAGGAACAAATTTACATTGCATATATAATTCCGTCACACAGTGCTATAATGGAAGAGTGTAACTGAAACCCAGATGCAAAAGAACTGGGCTTGAAAGGGTATGCCACTCAATAGGAGGAGCTTGTAGCAGAGATCATCCTGATCCCCTCCCGCCTCCCCTCTTCCTGTCTCTGTCAGTGAGGATTGACTGTAAGAGAGATACAGGCAGAATACCCACAGGACCGCCTAGAGCAGTCCTAGAGAGAGGTACTGTGTTATATGCAGAGAGGGCTTCATAGCGTGGCTGACACAGGAAATATGTACACAGTGACTGCACCAGCAGAATAGTGAGTGCAGCCCTGGAATATAATACAAGATGTAACTCAGGATCAGTACAGGATAAGTAATGTCATGTATGTACATGCAGTCACTGTGTACATACATGACATTACTTATCCTGTACTGATCCTGAGTTACATCCTGTATTATACTGCAGCTTTTCATGTCATATAATGTATGATGCCACTGGGGTATCCTCACATTAGACAACTACCTGTAATTGACTCCCTGTAGGTACCTGTAAGAGGTAGTTAGAGGTGAGGGGCATCCTTGTGTCTAATACCTACACTCGATCCAGTTCTACTACCCACCATGCCTTTCACCAAAACAATAGCTTCTTGCTTTACTGTAGTGCTGTGCATTAAACATGGGCTTGAATTTGTACTTTTACCACACAGACCTTATCTTATCAAACTGCCTCATTATATTAAAGGAAAATGTGTCTTTAGTTAAAAGATAGAGAGATCCTACATATCTGTAAACGTGGATATCAATCACGTGAAAACGATCGCCTCGAGCAAAGAAATTTCATATGTGTAGCGGCTCGGCTTGTACCATCCTTTGTAAGCACAGACGTCGTCCTATGAAGACTTTGTATCTGATTTATTCTGTACAATTATAGAGTTGAGTGACGCACAGTTATAAGGAGCCACGGAGAGTCGCTGGTACTTGGCCAAAGACGATAAGAGAGAGTCTCAATATAATATTTGTGATCAAGAGGATGAAATTACATAGCATGGAAATGGGTGAAACCATTGTCAGGAAATAATCAGAAATTTCTCATTAATAAGCTCAATAGGGGATGTGTCTACCATTTCACATATATGCATTTTACTTTGATTGAAACTGTATTTTAAATGGAATATGATCCAAAATTAACAAATATTGAGAGATTTTTAACAGCGTAAATGCTAGAAATAAAGGGGTTTTCCAGGGGTTTTCCTCATTGGGAAAGAGGGTTGGACAAAAATAGAACTGCAGCTACTTCCGTTACTTCTAGTTTTTATCTTCCCAAAGTTCCGGTATATCATGTGACTTGCTTTAGCTAATGAGTGGCCTCCTTGGAACACGGAACGTCACTCCCTTTTTCCGGGGGACTTAACTTCCTCTGTTGTCCCCTGGTCCAAGGAGGCCACTCATTGGCTGAAACAGGTCCTGTGATCCAATCGAATTTAAGCCATACACAAACCCAAAAAACTAAAGTACCAGAGTCACAGGGGATCAGAGCCTGGAAATTATGAGCTCTATAATGTCAATTTACAGACATATATTGTAAGTCACTGCCAGTACATTACATTCAGTGGTGACAGGGATTCTGGTAATAGGAACAAATTTACATTGCATATATAATTTCCGTCACACAGTGCTATAATGGAAGAGTGTAACTGAAACCCAGATGCAAAAAGAACTGGGCTTGAAAGGGGTTAGCCACTCTGAATAGGAGGAGCTGTAGCAGGAGATCATCCTGATCCCGCCTCCCCTCTTCCTGTCTCTGTCAGTGAGGATTGACTGTAAGAGAGAGATACAGCAGAATACGCCACGAGGACCGCCTAGAGCAGTCCTAGAGAGAGGTAGCTGTGTATATATGCAGAGAGCAGCGTGCTGACAACAGGAAAAGGCTGAAGTTATCAAAGACACGGGTACATATACATGCAGAAACACGTCTAATGGGAGGGATTTAACCGTAGGTTATAAGATGTCAATCTGTAACATTCAGAAGATAAAAAGAACCGGTTAATCGCCTAGGGATTTGCTCTAGCTTCTGTTGCTCGGGGGTGGTCCTTCACCAGGAAGTGGGATTTTTGCCCAGCAGGGGTTTTCCCATATAATATATATATATATATATATATATATAATGTTTTCTTACTGTAGAGGTGAAGCTCCTGTTACAGCCAGTTGTCTTGTACGCAGACTCATTACAATAGGAAGGGAAACATGGAAAGCCCTGGGCAAAAGGAATGAGGAGATTCCCAAAAAAATTAAGTTACTTTCCTGGCTATAGCTATGCCATCCCCCATTCCTGACGGAAGAGTGGGTAGGGGGCGCCTGTTGCAGCCAGTTACCTTGCAGTCAGACATAGAACATCATCAATAACCAGGAAAGTAAAGTCTTTGGCTATGGCTATGGTTAAATGGCTAAATTTTGTTTTAAATTTTTTTTGGGAGATAGAGGTCATGTGATAAAATTGTGATGTTATTGCTGCAGTGTCACAAACAAAGACTGAGGTAGGAGATTTAACCAGTAAGTGGTGGATCTTTTGTTACCAGATGAGTAACAGGGAGATTAGAAATCCAAAATTCGCAATATTTACTAAAAATATGATTTAACACGGACAGCGGACTGTTGAGTCTCTGATCTTCTTTCCAGTCTCTGATCTTCAGAACTTTGATGGTCTTTGAGTGTATATTCCTAATCATGGAAAACATCATCTCTGGGTCAAAAGATTCTTCAATAAGACTCCAAGAACTTCATACTTCCAGGATCGGCATCTTCCAGGTTCGATTGTTGGGAAAAAAGTGATTGCATCTCAGGGTGTATAGTGTCTTCTGTTTAACCGGCAGAGACTCTGCTCTGTGATGACATTGAACAGAGTGGTAGCCGATTACACAGCAAACACAGCATGTAAACCGCATAGCAGCAGAAGAAGCTCAGTGTGAATTAAGGTCTATCATAAGACACATGTAGAGAGAGGACATTCAACATTGAATCGCTCATCAAATAGATGACTTTCATCATAAATCTTGAAGCTGTGTTTGAAGAGGTTTCAAAAAATTCACAAAAATTGAAAAACAAAATAACTTGTCTATTTATTTTAATAGTTTCAGCAAAGAATCTGGAAATGAAGTATCATCTAAATGCAATGAAAATGATAGAGATAGGGGCACATGTATCATAGTTTTTCGGCTGCCCCTGTTTCAGGTTTCCTGAAGTTGGCCTACTTAGTCATTGCAATGTATCTTAAAGAGGACCTGTCACCCCAAATTAGTGCCCCCATCCAAACATACCTAATGAATCTACTCCCCGGCCCCTTTCTAATGCTGCCCATTTCAAAGTCTTGGCATTACTCAAACTTTAGTAATCGGCGCTATAGCATATGACAAATAACATACATGATGTCCAATCGATGGACAAGCTTATTCATTAGGGGCCGTCCAGGCACTCCTCTTCTCCACAGGCCGCCACTCCCCCAGGCACCAGTTGATGCCTATGCACTAGATGCCGGCAATCGTGGCATCCAGGGCGCAAGCGCTGCAGTCTTCATGCTCTCGGCACTTAATGCGCATGCGCAGCGTGGCGATTAGAGCACGGGGGAGTGGCGGCCTACGGAGAAGAGGAGTGCCTGGACGGCCCCCTAATGAATAAGCCGGACTGCTTGTCCGTCGATCGGACATCAAGTATGTTATGTGTCATATGCTATATCGCCGATTACTAAAGTTTGATTAATGCCAGGACTTTGAAATGGGCAGCATTAGAAAGTGGCCGGGGAGTAGATTCAGTTGGTATGTTTGAATGGGGGCACTAATTTGGGGTGACAGATCCTCTTTAAGTTTTCCTCTTTGTGATACATGTGATGAGTTGTTTAGTCCGACGTTTGCGACTTTTTGTCATGTGCGACTTTTTCGTCCCAAATAGTAGCTCCCTAAAGTAAGTCTGGGTCTAGCATGCTCCGTTTTGGGACTTATTAGGTGCAAGAATGGGACTATTTCAGACTATTTCAAATTGTGTTGCAGGACAATGCACTTACATGCACCGGGAAGAAGAAGGTGAACTCCGTCTGACCTGAGCGGGGAAGCGTCACATGCAGGATATCGGACGCACGCTCTTAGTGAATCACGGCACAGTGCATGATCGTCAGACAATACACTTTCGTGAACTCTGCAGGAGCGGGTAAGTAAATATGCCCCAATACATCAAGTCCTTGAGGCAGATAACTTTGGTGCATGGGTGTGATTCTCACCGAAAAAAAGTCTCAACTGTGAAAAAGTCTCACAAACAGTTGGCAATACAAGAAAAAAGAAAGAAATGCGGAGCGATTACTGTCCCCCATAGACTGCCAACTAGTAAACTCTGTTTATCATGGCAGTATTCATTTGTCTTTGTTTAAAGAACCCCAGGGAAACAGCATCTGGTTTTTGTTGTATTACGAGTGTTAAAGGGGGTTTTACAGTTGTTGTTGTATGTTTATAACGAACCAAGGGGGAGGACACTCATGGCAGAGAGTAGTACGGCAGCGGTTATATTTTTGGGCCAGAAGTGGTTGGTTGTATTGCATGGAGGGTGGTTTCTCGGGTGTTGTTTATATAATTGATAAGGTGGGTGCAGCTATGGGTCTATGGTTATTTGGTAATTTATAACGAGTATAGATTTGGGTTTATGTTGTGTTTCTTAGATTGTATTGAATGTTACAATTGGGGCTTAAAATTACAGGGTATAGGTAATTTATAGATTGGTGTCCTGTAACAGTCCAGTAGAACAGAATTCATTTTAAAAAATGAGTTGTTGGCTGATGGTATTCATCCTGTCATTTTTGTCAATATTAAATCTATGAAGGCCCAGCCACGAGGCGCTTTTTACAGAGGACAGTAATAACCCCTGTACACTTTAATTAGCGCAGAGCAGAGGTTCTTTAAAGGGACACCTCTAACACCAGGCTCAAGGTGCTAAGCACACACCGACATTACTGGGTGTTGCCCCCTTCTGACATGATATTGCCTATCGTTTTAGCTTTTATGCTGTTTTTTTAAGATAAAAAAAGAGCTTTTTGAATTATATTAAAGGAGACTGAGGGGCTCCAGACTCCTGTTAACCTCCTAGGAGTGCCTGGAGAGCCCTCTCGATGACTCATGTTGATATAAATTTTAAAAGGCTGTATTTTTTTTTTTAAGAACAAAAACAGGCGGTTAAAGAATTTAAAGAAGAGCAGGGGGTGGGGAGTATGCCCAGTAGGTAGGGCACACATCATATGTCCAAGGTTGGTGCCTTGGTTTACAAATCCGATCTTGGTGAAGATGTCCTTGAACAAATAAGGTCAGGGAGGATAAAGATGGAGGAGGAAAAGGGAATTTCCTGATCACCAGAGATTACAGGAGTCAGTGTCAGATAAGGAAGATTACAAAGTCAGAAGATATGCATCTGGAAGGCTACCTGTGTCCTGATCGAGGAAGGCGAGCTCCTGGAGAAAGGGAGTCTAACCTATGATGTTAAATTTCTGCACCAACGGTGTCTGTGTATGGTGTAGTCGGATGGTGCAGCACATTATAAGTCATGCTCTCACAGGGGTGGTATGTTCCAGAGAGAGAATTGTAGAGATGATAGAGATAGGGTACCACTTGTTGAAGATTTGTCTTGATAGAGGTTTCAATTGGGTTTGGTCTTGGCAGCTGTTAATAGAGCCTACTTTTCTTGGGGTAAGGCTTTTATAGTTGGTGTGAGAGAATTATTGAGGCGATGATGAGATAGTCGGTTGAGAATGCAGAGGAGACTACACGGCAGGTGAGGAGGTATGGTACAGAGTAGGTTATTGTTTGTCAGCACCCAAAACCAGGATATTTGTTGACAAAATTTGGGTCCTCTCACTACATTTTACAGTCTCTGTTGAAAGTATCTGGGGCAAATGGAGTTGGATGATTTTTATGTAATCTTTTTATATGATTAACTCTTCTGGCCAATTCTTCAGCTATAAGTACACGCAAAATTGCGATCAGATTGGCAAATACAGAGACAGAAAAACCGATGCAGGTATCTGACAAAACATTATAGCATCTTAATCTGTCACTATATTTGAAATTGGATGATACTATGTGAATGTGCCGAGGATACCTTAAAATCCATGTTAATTCAGTGAGGGGCCCTACCCGGTGGGGTGTGGAGGGACTGTGGGTTGCTGGGGTGTGGTGGGGGGTATGGGGGTGTGGGTGGGTGTGGGGTTGTCCACAACAAGACAACAATGGGGTGGGTCATTTACTAAGGAGATCTTTTACTCGATTTTGACGTGTTTTTTTTACAAGACGTTCTCGTGTTACTTTCGCCGAAATATTTGTTTAGGTCGATGGCGAAGATTGTTCCTCTTTGAATTCGGTCCCGGGGGGATTTTGTGCACTCAAGGCTTATGATCGGATTTGTGGGATGTTTTAGATTATCGGAGATAGGCTTATGAACAAGCGGAACGGGAGAGCTAGAGTGTATTGGGTCGTATACTTTGCCTGGTCGGGCCGGCTGGGCGGCGCGTTTTGTGGCTGACTGGTTAGGGTGCGTGTTCTATGGTGTCGTCTGGTGTTGGGCCAAGGGTTTGCGGGGCGCGGGTTTGCGGAGTTGGGGTTGTGGGGGCTCTTTTTGGTACCGCTTCCGACCGCCGGTTGCCCGCCGAACGAAAACCTGAGACGGGATAATTATGGATTCGGAACTAAAAAAAGCCGATCGCATTTCATGTATATTTTTTAAAATCGAAAAGTGTTCGTGCTTTGGGAAGCTTGGAGAAAGCTTCGTTACCTTCACATGGTTTCCAAGCTGTGTGTTTTGCAGTCCGGCTGTTTCAGTGATGATTTTAAGGCGCAAGCAGCATAGATTGTTGAGCTGTTAGCCTGGAGGTCTTCCACGCTGTAGCTTGCAGCAGTTGCGCCTAGCGCCACTCTGGGAGATGGCGGTTAGTTGAACTTCATTTGATCGGTTAAAATGCAGCGGGTTTGACAGCCGTGAGTTGCCTGAAAAATCCTTTTTGCAGAGACGCGGTCTGTTGGATTATGAGAGATGAAGAATGAGGCCTGGGTGTGTCCGGGGGTGGTTATAGGTTTCGGTAAAGTAAATTGCTTATGCCCAGGTCACCCCCTACCTGATGTGTGAGGAATGGAATGAGGTGTGGTGAAAAATCTCTAGCTACACTTCTTCAATCCATTTCTATGATCATGTCTGGGCGGCAAAGTCTCCGTAAGAGTCTTCTTACTTCCTGACCTTAGTCGAAGCCTCTCATCAGCTAACCATCCCTTACCGTAAATATGAAAGAGACTGCAAAACAAATCGAAAATCGAAAGATAACCAGCGCTGTCACAACTTCAGTTGGGAGTCAATTCCTTCCGAAATAGATATACGTGGTTTGGCTTTATCCCAACAGTGTTATTAGCTTCCTGAAAGTTCATGTGCTTGAGTTAGGTAGGCTGCCTTACAAGGTAGCTTAAAAGTGGCGTGGGTTTTTCCTAATTGTCCGATCATTGGAGTTGATTTCCCAGAATCCCCAAGTGGAGCATGAATTGCTCAAAGTCTCTGTAAGGAGAACTCTTACTTCTCGATCCCATGTGATGTGATGCCATTTTAAACTTCATGCTATTGCAGTTGCTATATAAAGTTTCATACAGTGGGTCATATGGGTGACCTCCATTGGGCCTATACATTGCTAATGTATATATCAGATGGCAAACCTGACCGCAGGGTAGTATATAGAGATTGTCAAGGTAGGATTGTTAACTAATAAACTAGTGATGTCGGTGCATAGAGCGGTATTGTATATAGTTCCTGTTGGCTTGGCAGCGCTGCCATTAACGTGACATTTGGCGCAGTCAGATACTCGTTACGCCTTGAGTCAATATTGTGTATCATCTCAAAGGGTCTGAGAGATAACTTTAACTGCATGTATTACACACGCTGGGTCCTACGCCATGTTACACGTCCTACCGTGTTTGTTCATTAGCTCCCGTCTTGGACAAATAAGATGAATACGGAGATCTCGCAACACCTTGCTGTATGGAAATAAACAAGTGTGTAGTCCTGCAGAACATTGCTCAGACAAGCATGGTGTCTCCGCGCTATGTTACACGGGGCCTTACTTTTTATTATCTCTGACTTTTTTCCTCAATTTTTTTTTTTTTAAGACAAGCACTTCTTACGCTGTCCGAGCGGAAGATTCAACAATCCCTGAGAGTCAATTATGAGGTCAAGAAGGAGGAAAACAGGCATCTTTTTTCTTCTAGGAGTGACGGAGTTGCCCAAACTAACAAAATGGGCAAAAGTTTTAAATTTTAAAAACATTGTAAAGAAATGTGTAAACAATGTATTAGAAATAGTAACAACACAATAGAAAAAATGCTTACTAGTAAAAATATGATAATAACAGTAATTAATAATGTAATTCTTTATTATATAGCGCACACACAGATTACGCAGCGCTGCACAGAACTGTCAGATCAGTCCAGTCTGTCCCCAATGGGGCTCACAATCTAATCAATGACTACCGTAGTTCTTTTGGATGTTAGGAGTAAACCGCGTGATGCCATAGGTGAAACCCAAGCGAAAGACTGGATATGGGAACATACCAATACTCTTTTCAGAGGTGTAGACCTTGAACTCAGGACCAGCGCTGTGCAAGGGGTGTGCGACTAACCACTAGCACCAGATGGCCCGTATTTCTATTCCTGTTGGGGTGGGTGGTGAGGCTCCCATTTCTATCCTGGGTGTGGTGGGATCGAGGCCCTATTTCTATCCTGAAGTGTGGGGTGAAACCCTATTTGATCCTGGTGTAGGGGATGAGGCGGCCCAATTTCTATGCCTGTTTTTGGGAGTGGGGGATGAGGCCCTATTTCTTATCTGGGGTGGGTGGGGCTGACGCTTTTCCTGGGCTGGGGTGAGGCCCCTTGCTTTCAGTAATCCTGGGGGGGAGCCTTCGGGAGAGTAGGGATGAGGCCCCTATTTCTGATCACTGGTGTGGGAGGGGAGGCCCTATATTTCCTATACTGGGGTGGGGGTTGGTGAGGGCCAGTATTCTATCGCTGGGGTGGGTGTGTGACCCATTTCTAGTCCCACCCCCCGGGTGGGGAGCCATTTCTATCCTGGGGGGGGTGTTGAGTGGCCCATTTCCTATCCTGGGGGGGGGAAGTGAGGCCCCTATTTCTATCTGGTGGTTGGGGGGGTGAGGCCCTTCTATTAGGGGTGGGGTGGTTTCTTTTATCCTCGGGGTAGGGGATGATGGCTCTTTTCTATCTTGGGTGGGAGGGGAGGCCCTTTTTCCAAACCTGGGGTGGGGTGGGGGTGCGGGAGGCCTATTTCTATCCTGGGGTGGAGGGGAAGGCCTGGTCTATATTCTGCTTGGGGGTTGGGGGATGGCTTGTCTCTATAGTGGGTGGTGGTGGGGGGGGGGGGAATGCCTGTCTTTATACAGCGCGACAGTATACATCATACATGGAGCTTACGAGTACAAGCCGACTGGGGAAGTACCAGGCCATACATGGAGCTAAGCGCAGTACACAGCAAATATATGTAGCTACAGCCGCAGTAACAGCCATACAAGGCTAAGCCTATTACCAACCTGGAGTACAAGCCGTCAGTACACAGCCATACATGGAGCTACAAGTCACGCTAGTAGACACAGCCATACACCATGGAGCTAGCAGCCGCTGAGCAGTTAAGTACACAGTGACTAGCAGCCATACGTGGAGATACAGCTGCTAGTTACACAGCCATATGCATAGCGTACAGCGCAGCTAGTACATCAACATACATGGAGATACTTACACCAAGCAGCAGGGTACACAGCCATTACATGGATGCTTAGCAGCCGTAGTAACATACCCTACAGTGCAGGCTACTGAGTACCAGGCCAAGTCACAGGAGCTATCATGCCGCAGTACACACTTTGCAGTGGAGCTTACAGCCGCACGTACAAAGGCCATAAAGGGAACTCACGTGCCGCAGTCCCCAGCCATACATGGAGCCCACAGTACCAGCAAACATGGAGAACTCAGCCTCAGTACACAGCCCCATTACATGGAGCCACAGAAGTACCAGCAATACGATGGGCTACCGCCGCAGTACAACAGCCAGACATGTAACTACATGCCGCAGAGTAAGCGCCATATGCATGGAGCCACTAGTAACAGACCATCTCAGGAGATTACAGCCGCATTACACAGGCCATACATGGAGCTACGCCGGAAGGTATTATGTAGCAAATACACGAGCCCTAATGGAGCTAGCAGCCACGCTTAGCTTAATAAGCCATAATGGAGCTACTAGCGCGGTTACACAGCCATACGTTGTAGCTTAGCCGCTAGGCAGACCAAGCCGATACCTGGATAGTAAGCCGCTAGTACACCGGCCATACATATGAGCTACAGCCACTTACGACACAGCCTCACATGGAGCTCACAGCCGACGTACACTGCAGACAGGGAGATACAGCCGCAGTACACAGCCATTACATGGAGCTACAGGCACAGTACACAGCATAACATGGGAGCTACTGGCACAGGACACTGCCCTACTACGGAGCTACGCCGCTTAGGGGTATCCCAGCCTTCAATGGAGCTGTACAGTCCGCAGTAACAGCCATACATTGGAGATACAGCCACAGGAGCACTGCCATTACTGGAGCTACAGCGCAGGTAAATCAAGCCATAATGTGAGAGATATAGGCCACAGATACTACAGCCATTACTGTGTAGCTACATGCCACAGTAATGACAATGTACGCGGAACTACAGCGCAGTTTAGTAGTGAGGTTACACAACGTACAACACTGGGCGCTACTAGAGCGCAGTACACAGCACATTACATTGGGATACAGCACTACAACGTACCACATGTCCCTACATGGAGGACACGTCCAGCAGTTAACGACAACATGGAGCTGACAGCCTGTACTAGTACACCGCCATTAGCATGGAGTTAGCAGCCGCAGTTAGACAGCGTAGACATGAAGCTAACATTGGAGTTCACTGTTAATAATATTATGATGTTTGTTTCCCCACCGATGATTGGACCACAGTGAGGTGCATCACACACTGCCATTGTGGTGGGAACGCATATTTGAACTGACAACTTCGTGAATGGCTTACAGGTTATGATGGAGTCTGATGCTGGCTCTGTGATCTAATGTTTTGATTTTTAGAACGTGATTTACACGTTCAATTAGGATTTAGTCGCGACCCCCCCCCCTCTTCCAAGGTTACAACGGTCCGACACTGTCCGTGGTCGAATCCAGAAAGACGCTGAATGGTTTCTGTGGGCATAATTTCTGGTTATCCTAGATTGTTCTGACCCTCCCGATTAAAACACTCAATTTGAAGTGCTTATACCGAGGCCCAAATGTATCACTAAATAGAGCAAAGCAAAAATTATATTCAACTGACTTTCCCATTTTGACCGAATATTTTTTTGATGACTCCTAAATGTATGTACCTTAGAGAAGAGCAAATCATCCAAGATTCGCTTTGCTGAAGCTTCAGCAAATTTTACGTAAGATTAGGTTGCAGTCCAAATACAGTATGTTTTTCATACCAATGTTTTTCATTACAACCTCTGGAATCAATTACAACAGTAGGCAGACGCCATTTTAAAAATTAATCAAATCGAAACAGAAAATATTTGGATTTTATATGGCGTCGGAAAATAGGCACATTCATGCCCAATTTGTGAAGCAATGATATGATTTGCTCATCTGTAGACTTTCCAAGAAAATCTACCATCACGATTAGGCATGGATAAACTGTGGTAATCTTCTTATATTTGTTACCCATGGCCTACTTCCTTCTTAAATCAATTTTTACAATTATGCTAATGTGAAGGGCTCTGAGGGGGCGTTACCAGAGTCCCTTCTTCTGTAGCTTCACAGGCTGTTACTCTATGCACGTCTCACCCTACCCACAACACACTGAGCGACATTTCATAGGCTCCACCTCCTTTCTTCCCCAAGGAACGAGGTGGAGCCTCTGAAACCTCGCTGAGTATGTCCGAGTCTTGGTAAGTTGATACATGTGTCCAGTAAGGTGCAACTCCAAAGGAGTTGGTGAAATCTCTCCATGCGATTTTCCAAATTCTCATTGATGTGGAAGGAAGTCATTGACAAAGATAAATGTTTTTGCTAAAGTTATTGGTGTTGGTTGCGATATATTTACACGGTGCGTTTAATTCAGAACGTGGGGGAAACTCCTTTTTGCACAGTGAAGAATTGTTCCACATTGATGAACAAAGCCAATAAACAAATTATAATATCGCCCCATAAGGAATGGATAATAACACTGTTCTGTAGTGACTGTATAATACCACCATATAGTGACTAGATAACACCAAATAACAATGTAAATAATAACACCATCATATACACTCACGGGCCACTTTATTAGGTACACCATGCTAGTAACGGGTTGGACCCCCTTTTGCCTTCAGAACTGCCTCAATTCTTCGTGGCATAGATACAACAAGGTGCTGGAAGCTCCTCAGAGATTTTGCTCCATATTGACATGACGGCATCACACAGTTGCCGCAGATTTGTCGGCTGCACATCCATGATGCGAATCTCCCGTTCCACCACATCCCAAAGATGCTCTATTGGATTGAGATCTGGTGACTGTGGAGGCCATTTGAGTACAGTGAACTCATTGTCATGTTCAAGAAACCAGTCTGAGATGATTCCAGCTTTATGACATGGCGCATTATCCTGCTGAAAGTAGCCATCAGATGTTACAGGGTACATTGTGCTCATAAAGGGATGGACATGGTCAGCAACAATACTCAGGTAGGCTGTGCCCCCGGCACCAGTTTTTTCCGATGCACTAGATGCGGCAATGTGGCAATCCAGTGCGCAAGCGCTGCAGTCCTCAGCTCTCGCACTTACTGAGATCAATTGCGCACGGCATTAGAGCATGGGGAGTGGAGGCCGCGGAGAAGAGGAGTGCTGGACGGCCCCCTACATGAATCAGCCGGACTGCTTGTCGTCGATCGGACATCAAGTATGTTTATGTTTCATATGACTATATGTGGCTGATTACTAAAGTTTTTGATTAATGCCAGGGCTTTGAATGGGCAGCATTAGAAGGGGCCCCGGGAAGTAGATGTCAGTAGTACGTTTGGAGTGGGGGCACTAATTTGGGGTGAAAGGTCCTCTTTAAGTTTTCCTCTTTGTGTACATTGTGAGAGTTGTTTAGTCACACTTTGCGACTTTTTGTCATGTGCAACTTTTTCGTCGCAAATAGTAGACTCCCTAAAGTAAGTCCTGGGTCTAGCAATGCCCGTTTGGGACTTATTAGGTGTAAGAATGGGACTATTTCCGACTATTTCAAATGTGTTGCAGGACAATGCACTTACATGCACCAGGAAGAAGAGGTGAACTCCGGCGGACCTGAGCGAACCACAGCAGGATATCGGGCGCATATCTTAGTGAATCACGGACAGACCCGCATGATCGTCAGACAATGCACTTCATGGACTCTGCAGGGAGGGGTAAGTAAATGTGCCCAATCATCAAGTCCTTGAGGCAGATAACTTTGGTGCACGCTTAGTTCTGCACCTAAAAAGTCTCAAACTGTGAAAAAGTCTCACAAAAGTTGCACATACCAAAGAAAAAGAAAGCAATAGGAGCGATTCATGTCCCCCATAGACTGCAACTAGTAAACTCTGTTTATCAAGTATATTTGTCTTTGTTTCAGAACAGGGAAATACATCTGGTTGTGTATTACATATGAAAAGGGGTAAAGTTGTTGTATGTTATAATATACAAGGACTGCAAGGTTGTGTCTTATAAATTAAAGGGGTGACATGGGATCATATGTTTAATTTTAATATAATTTAGTACAGAGTTTTTATTTATAATTGTATACGCAGTTACGAAGCTATAAATACAGGGGGTGTAGAGATTGTGGGCTTGTAACAGTCCAACATACCGTAATTCATTAAAAAGGATGTGGCTGATGTTTCATTCCTGCATTTTGCGATAATAAAACTATGAAAGCCCAGGCATTTGTACAAAGACAGATATAACCCTGTACATTATAGCTACAGAGCAGGGCGTATAACGTTATATTACAGCAGCAGAGCAGAGGCTTAAAGGACATCTATCACCAAGCACACTGACAAATGTAAACCAAGCACCCTGACAACTGTAAAACACCACACTGAATACTGGTGGTGTGCCCCTCTGGCCAGCATCTGCGTCTCTTTTAGCTACTTATGCCCTTGCTTTTTAAGAAAAAGAGCGTTAAAAATAATATATATGAGCTGATGGTGCTCCAGATACTCCGCTCAACCCTATGAGTCTGGGAGCCCCTCCACTAATTGCATATTTATAAAGCTGGTTTTTTTGTAAAAACAGGGTTAGAAGGCTAAAGAAGAGCAGATCCTGTAAGAAGGGGCACACACCCCCCCAGTATGTCTGGTGCTTGGTTTACAAACTTAGATCCTGGGTGTAGATGTCCTTGAACACAATAGGTCAGAGGAGGAGACTACGCCCCAGAATTACAGGAGGCACTCAGAAGATAAGCACTGGATGACCTGGCAGAGACCAGGAGCCTCCTGTAGAAATGGAGTCTCCTATGTGTGCACAGGTTGTTCTGGAGGCAAAGTCCCGCTCTAGGTGGATGTCCAGGGAGAAATAGAAGACACGGCAGAACGAGGGGTCACTGTGTGCGCTTTCCAGACCCCTGGTGGTCAGCGTCAGTGATAAATGTCATGTGGGTTGGGAAGTATAGGAGACCTGCAGGAGGCTTACATGTCTCACCCACAACCAGGAATTGTGACAAAATTTGTCACTTAAATTTCAGAGCTCCGTTGCAATATCATCCGGACAAATGACACGTATTATCATAGGAACTCCTGACCTTATAGCTGCAAAACACGAGTCGTATCAACGCAAATAGAGACAAAACAGATGCAGGTACTGACCAAAATATACATCTGCCTATTTGAAATAGGATGTACATGTATGTGCAAATACCTACTCTCATGCTCTATTCCTGGCGAGGGTGTGGGGTTGTCCACAATGACTTGGTGTAACCCTACACTGATGGGTGAAAAATCTATAGCTACACTTCTTCAACCATTTCTTGATCATGTCTGGCGGCAAAGTCTCCATAAAGAGTCTTCATACTTCCCTGACTTAGTCTCCAGCCTCTCACTCAGACTAAACCAGTTCCCTACACTGTACGATGGAGATGCAACCGGTTCGAACATCGCTGTTCTACAGATGGGAGTCACTGGTTTGGCTTTAGATCCCACATCCATGTCATTAGGCTTCCTGAAAGTCATGACTTGTGTTAAGAGGATGCCTGACAAGGTAGCTAAAAGAGGTGGGGTTTTCTAATTCGATCAGCTGAGACACGTATTTGTTGTATTTACCTTCCAGAATCCCCTGCGTGGAGTATGAATGCATCAAAGTCGCTGTAAGGAGACTCTTAATTCTAGATCCCATGACATGATGACATTAGACTTCATGCATTGGAGCAGTTTTATAAAATATCGTACAGTGTGGTCCTAGGGGGACAGATGCCTCCATTGGGTCCATCATTGTACGTGTATATAACCTGACCACAGGGTAGTTAACAGAGACAATTTCTTCTTTACTCTATGCAGGTAGGATTGTCAACTAACTAACTCGATGTAGAGGCGCCAGAGCGGTATTGTTATCCTAGTGTCCTGTTGGGGTGGCGGCGCTGCCATTAACGTTACATTTTTGGCTGCAGCAGATATCTGTTACGGCCTTGAGTCATAGGTGTGATCCACCTCAAAGGTCTGAGAGATACCTTTAACCGTCATGCATGTATTACACCACGCTGGGTCCTGCCGCCACGTTACACGTCCACCGCGTTGTTTCATTAGCTGCAACGTTCTGACAAAATAGATGAAAACGAGATCTCCCACCACATCTGTTATGGAATAAACAAGTGTGTAGTGCCTGCAACACATGGCTCAGACAGCATGGTGTTCCCCCGCGGCTATTAGTCACCACAGCAATGGCCTCACTTTTTATGCTCTCTGACTTTCTCCTCACTTTTTTTTTTTAAGGACAATGCACTTTCCTTAAGAATCCGAGTGAGATTCCAACATCCCTGAAGACGTCAATTATAGAGGTCAAAAGGAAGGAAAACAAGCATCTTTTTTCTTACTACGGGAGTAAGATGAGGTGCCAAAAAACTAAAAAATGGAAAAAGTTTAATTATTAAAATAACACTGTAAAGAAATGGAAAAAGTATTAGAAATAGTAACAACACATAGCAAAAAAAAAAAAAAAATGCTTACTAGTAAATAATAATATACAATTCTAATTCCGTTATTTATATAGCGCACACAGATTACCAGTCGTCTGCACAGAACTTGTCAGATTAGTCCCTGTTGCCAATGGGGCTCACAATCTAATCAACCTAACATATGTTGTTTGGGTGTGGGGGGAACCGGAGGACACAGGGAGAACCCAAGCAACACGGAGAGAACAAAAGGACTCTTTGCAGATGTTGAATGGAGGGCCACTTGAACTCAGGACCCAGCGCTTGCAAGGCTGTAGTGCTAGCCACTGAGCCACCGTGCTGCCCAAGTTATGTAACAATAAACCTTCATCAGAGCGGGTCCTGATGGGTTCGGTTCAGCATCGTGTACCTGGACATGTTATTGGATTGATGGCCAAACTGCCCATGCCGACAAATTGATGGCCCCTAGCAACTAGCCATAGAATGTTGGCCAGGAGTTGCTTGGTGGGGTCAATTTAAAACCCAAGGGGGGGTATTGCTGTTGTGGCCGCCAATCCGGGAATACGTTTGGGTCACATTGGGTATCCAAACTTGCTGGGATACATCCTATCTACAACGCAATCATGACGGGGGGGGGCACTCCATGTCGGAGCGCAGAGAAGCTTATGTGTTCTGTGGAAAATTTCGTGGTCATCAGATTTTCTGAACCACGGATAACTCATTTGAAGCGCTATTACCAGGACCCTAATATCCACAAAACAGACTTTTCCCATTTGATAAAGTTGTCCCAATATTTTTTTTGATGACGCTCTAAAATTATGTACCCAAGAGAAGTAGGCAAGATTCTCTTGCTGAAGGTTAACAAATTTTACGTAAGATTAGGTTGCCGGTCCAAATATAATATCAAGAAGTCCTCCCGGGTTACATACAAGACGTGTTCTATAGGTTCGTTTCTAAGCATGAATTGTTGTATGTAAGTCGGAACTGTATATTTTATATTGTAACCCAAGCCAAAATTTTTTGGGTCCTCTGTGACAATTGGATTTTTAAAAATGTTTAATTTTCAAACCAGGGTTAACAATAAAGCGTCTTACAGACACCTGTGATACTAAGTTTAGTAGCTATTATTGTAGCCAGGGGTTAAAGTCCAGTAAATGACAACATCCAGAGTACCGTTTGTAACTAGGGGTCATATGTAAGTGGGTGTTCTTAAGTAGGGGACCACCCCGGTCGGAACCATGTTTTTTCTTTTCCTTAAAAGCTATGAATCAATACAGGCATTAGGGTAGACGCCATTAGAAAAATATGCAAAAAGCGTACAGCAGAAAAGATTTGGATGTTTTTGTGAACGGAAAAAGTCAATTCCATTGCAAATAACAACCACCCTGGATAATAATACCTGCCTGTAGTAAATGAATAATAATACTGCTCGTAGTGCTGGAATAATCACCAACACCATTAGTGACTAAATAAAATACTGTCACTGTAGTGCTAAATAATAAGTACTGCCCTGTAGTAACTGAAAAAATACTGGCCTGTAGTGACTGGGATAATTACTGCCTGTTGTAACTGCATAATAATACTGCCCTGTAGTAACTGGATAATAATACTGCCCTGTAGTGACTGGATAATACTGCCCTGTAGTAACTGAATAATAATACTGCCCTGTAGTGACTAGATAATAACACCACCCTGTAGTGACTGGATAATAACACCACTATATAGTCACTAAATAATAATACTGTCCTGTAGTGACTGGATAATGCTATCCTGTAGTGACTAGATAATAATACTGTCCTGTAGTGTCTAGATAATAACACCTAATAACACCGCCCTGTAGTGACTGGATAATACTGCCCTGTAGTACTGGATAATAATACTGCCCTGGATAATACTGCCCTGTAAAGACTGAATAATACTGCCCTGGATAATACCACCATGTAGTGACTGGATATTACTGTCCTGTAGTGACTAGATAATAATACTGCCCTGTAGTGACTGGATAATGCTGCCCTGTAGTACTGGATAATAATACTGCCCTGTAGTGACTGGATAATACTGCCCTGTAGTACTGGATAATAATACTGCCCTGTAGTGACTAGATAATAATACTGTCCTGTAGTACTAGATAATAAAAGTGCTATATAACTGCCGAAAATTAACAACGCCATGTAGTGACTGGATAATAATACCACCATACTGGCACTGGATAAATACATTGCTGTGTAGTGACTGGATAAAAGTACTGCCATACTGTTAAAACCACAATGGAAATTGTTAATGAATGTTACCACCCTATTAGGGGTATGATGTATGTCCACACCTACTGGTATTACCGATATACTCTCCAGCAGTATATGGCGGCATGTTCCTTTAAGGACAGCGCCTGGGTCCCTGGTGATGCTGGAGGTGCTGATGCAGCATGTGTCCTCAGTGTGTATCTCATCTGCTGTACCACGTGCTGTGAACAAGGCACACGGCTTGTTCTGCACATGTAGTCACGTCTCGCATCCCCGGCAGACAGAGCCCCTGCAGGAATTCTCAGTAAGCTTCCCTTCACACTGTGCCGGATCCATCCGAGTGTGAAATTGAGATATTAAGGTGTAACTGTACTCAGATTCACATTGTTTGCAGAAAATTCTACATTCAGAGGGTTTAATGGGAATATTTCTGCAGTCGCTTCCTCGAATAAAATCCAAAATTAGACTCTGGGCGCACCGTGACTCAGACTATTGGCAGGGGGGCAAGTCAGGAAGATTTCCTATTATACTGTAACCTCTGATGGAGGGTGGAGTGATGACATGGAGAGCCATGGCACAGGACAGTCACCTTTAGTAGTAGTGATAGGAGGACACACTGCCCTCTGCTGGTGTGATGATGTGGAGAGCCATGGCATAGGACAGTCAGTCACCCCTAGCAGTGATAGGAGGACACACTGCCCCCTGCTGGTATAATGATGTGGGGAGCCATGGCATAGGACAGCTAATCGCTCCTAGCAGTGATAGGAGGACACACTGCCCCCTGCTGGTGTGATGATGTGGGGAGCCATGGCATAGGACAGTCAGTCACCCCTAGCAGTGATAGGAGGACACACTGCCCCCTGCTGGTATAATGATGTGGGGAGCCATGCCATAGGACAGCTAATCGCTCCTAGCAGTGATAGGACACACTGCCCCCTGCTGGTGTGATGATGTGGGGAGCCATGGCAAAGGACAGTTAATCGCTCTTAGCAGTGATAGGAGGACACTAATAGCCATATGGATCTTCTCTCATAGTCACTGCTTCCAGCTGACGAATGATTTGCCTTGCACTCCGCTAGGGTTTCAAAGAAGTGTCTCCCTATAATACTTTACTTCCCAGGCGTCTGACGTAACATGTGACATAAGAAGAAGTGACAGCTCATGGTCTAAGGAGGCAGGTGACAAAGACCTCAAAGTTACACGGTAGACAGAGCAGGGTAAATACACTGTTTCCTTTCGTCATCCCTACCCTGTCCTCAAAGGGTTTTCCAGAATTACTGGAAAACCCCTTTTAACGATTTCCAAATGGAGTGAGAAATTTTTTTTGTATGGATCCTGAGTCCCTCTGGCACAAGCACTCCCCATGGTTAGGTTCTGAATAGAACAACATTTGGGTTTAGAAACTCAACAAAAAGTTTTGCCATTGCAGTATGTTAGATATTGGGAAGGTATTGATCCCTACAGATACCATTGCTGGCATCCTCAGACTTGTCTGGCAGTTTACGACCATTTTTATTTATACTATAGTCTAAATCTGACAATATGCATTAGATCATTGATGACTAAAACTACACACTGGGCAGAGTGGGACATGCTTGTGTCGTAGTCTGAGAGGAGGGAGTATTCTGTCAGACTGCTCTAGACTCCGTTCTCTCATAAAGGGAACCTGTCATTAGCAATAGACCTAATACACCACAGCCAGAATATTGTCAAGCAGTGTAACACCTTCTAGTTTTTGTTTCTTTCATGACCCAGTGTGGTGACATCATCCAGAAAATCAACTTTGAAGTGAGCTGTAAATTGGTTGCATAAAGTCAAGGAGGTGGAGAGTTTAACACTGAAGTCAAGATGGGGAGCTGTGAACACCTCCTCCTCTGTGACTGACATTGTGCATCGCACTTCAGGAGATCTGGTAAGTGATGCCGTTGGATGCAGGACCATCAATGAAGGGACTTTCTGAGGAAGAGAGAGTTTGACTTCATGTTTACAATCTCCACCTCCTTGACTTTATACAACCAATTTACATCTCACTTCAAAGTAGATTTTCTCGACGCCACCATACTAGGTTAAGAAAGTAACATGATGCATCTGGTCCAGATGGTGCGCGACTCCCCATACTGCCTTATAATCACGTGTGATATACACTCCTCTCCATGATGAAGGAGACTGAGCGTGCTGGTATGTGTGTGTGTGTGTGTGTGTGTGTGACTGATTGTCTATGTGTCAATAGTTATGTGTGTTGTATCAAGATGTCTGGCTACAGTATCTGCTGTCATTTACTGTGTAATATCCCTCAGTTAATTTTGGAACGCAGCAAGAACCTGACTGTTACCATGGCTGTTGTATAATAATCCTGTAATGGGGGGAAGGAAATATGTGACAGACAATCTTGTTCTTCGATTTTGTTTATTTTAATTGTATAAAATTTCAAAATTGCAAAAATAAATACTTTTAAAAAAAAAGAAAGTAACATGATCTGGGAGGTGTTTGGCTGCTTCATAACATACTGGTAGTGGTTTATTAGGTCAATTTCTGCTGACAGGTTCCCTTTAAATCAAGGGAATTGGGCATGTAGAGATCCATCTGCCCTATCATTATCTTCACTGACAACTAGAGATGAGTGGACCAGAAGCTCAAAGTTTAGATCTGTTCTTAACATAGCTAAATTGGGTCCCCTAACCCAAACTTTCATCAGAAGTTTGGGTTTGGGGTTCAGGCTCAGGTTCAGACAGCTGTCAGCACCCATTGTGAGTGTTAGCAGTTGGTTCCGATTCTGTTTGGGTTTGGGAATCCCAAACCAATTGCTTCCATTCATCCCTACCGACAATATTGCAGAAGATTGAGTTGGATTATGACAAATTTTCCCTTTTATTGCTGGGGAGAAAAGTCACCATAGAGAAGTCTGACAGAATGGGGGTCATTTACTAAGGGCCCGATTCGCGTTTTCCCGACGTGGTACCCGAATATTTCAGATTTGCGCCGATTTTCCCTGTATTGCCCCGGGATTTTGGCGCATCGGCGCTGGCATGCACGCGACGGAAATCGGGGGCGTGGCTGAACGAAAACCCGACGGATTCGGAAAAACCGCCGCATTTAAAAAACAAAAACTGTCGCAGAGCTTGCACTTACCTTCACCAGGAATAGGTCCGTGTACTTGAGTGCGTTCCGATGCTCTTCAGCGCAGCAGCGCCACCTGGTGGACGTCGGAGGAACTACCTTAATGAATCCCGGCCGGACCCGAATCCACCGCAGAGAACGCGCCGCTGGATCGCGAACGGACCGGGTAAGTAAATCTGCCCCAATGAGAGTAGTTGTAGTTGAGAGTAGTTGTCAGGAGTCCACCATACACACACACACACACACAAAGATTAAGACACATATAAACCATACTTCAATGTCCCAGACATTTTTCAAAAAGAGGTGTACGGCTCCATATGGCCTCATTATTCCTGGAATACATAGTAATATATTTACGGCAGCAAATGTCCTTTATTTGCCCTTGAGCCTTCTATAAAACAATGTAATTAGACAATACAAATTCCTCTATAGCGCGCCATACTCTAAGAACGCGCCTGGAGAAAAAAAAAAACCCTGACATTGTATGAAGAAGAGATGAAAGCGCAGGTTTTATTCTATACATTTGCATTAAGATAAAGTACATTACAACCAACGGGAATAATTAGATTATAACTCAAAGCATTACAGACGCAAAATGTATATCTACCTCCACATCTCCAAGGAATAGAAAGCTGGGAGAAAAAAAAAAAAGACGGATCTTTATCCCTTTCATGAATCTTGAACATTCCAAGGTGAATTATTGTATTATCGAGCGGCAAATTGCAGCCATTCACATCGTCTGTAACACATGGGGTGATCCGGATGGTATACAGCGTGTTATTCCCATACACAAGACCGAGATGTAGGAGACAATTATATAATAGTGGTACCAGGAGAGATTCATAGAAGCTTATACTAGAAAGGTATTCATATAGAATGCAGAATACATGGATATATACACCAGACTTTACTCCATTAAACTACTAGTCCCGGGTATGAAATGTATGTAGTGCCCCGGATCGGAGGAGTTATTGAACTTTGGTCATTTGAATATTTCCTTATATTATCTCAGCACTTCTTATTTTATTTTACATCACTTGCATAATTCTATAGTGTTTTGTTATATACATTCGGTTTTAATAGTACTGTATAGACCTGTAAAAAGGGTTAATGAACACACAGACATTTCTGACTGATTGGGGCTTTAAAAAAAAAATGTGTCTCAAGACTAGCACTCACATACACCAGAACGAAGAAGGTGAACTCCGGCGAACTTCAGCGCAGCAGCGACACCTAGTGGATATCGGGCGCACGACCTTAGTGAATCCCGCCAAGCTCCGAATCAACGACGGACAACGCGCCGCGGGATCGCGAATGGACGGGGTAAGTAAATGAGCCCCTGTATCTCTAACTAAAGACAAGCGAGGCATTTTCCACAGCTATAGCAGAAATGGTTTTGCACAAGAAACACCAGACTTGTTTAGCAGAAAAGCAGACAGCCTGACTTTTAGAATGACAGGTGCTGTCTGGAAAGTTGTTTACCACTTTAGAAACTTTCTGCCTTAGAATATTATGGGGACTCCATGTAAGTCTATGGGAGAATGCGTTGTCATTGTTTGGGCTGAAATATAAGAAGTATAATGAAGTATATAAGGAGAACAATCCTAGTCCCGGTGTCTTGCAGTTAGGGAACAGAGCTCAGAGAAGAAGACAGACTGCTGATCTTCGTGAACAACCAGAAGAAGCAGTTGATACTCTACCATAGACCATGGGCTCCTAGCCTTTGACAAGGTAGCAGCTTTCTAAGAAAGAGGGGGATAGCTAGCCAAGGTCTTTCCTCGGCATTAACCCTTCTTCTGCCAGGGAGGAGATTGGAGACGTTAGCCCTTTGATTTTCTTTTTGATTTCTTCAGTAAAGAAGGAAACTGTTCACCGCTGACCCTGACTCTCTGGACGTATTTCCCATTGGAGTGCACAAAGCCTTACCATCCCTGTCAGAGAGCAGCAACACGCAATTACAACTCAGTGGTGCCTTGTGGACCCAGCATAGCTAACCCCTTACTCTTGAACTGCATATACATTCTAGAATTCCCCCTTATGGGAAATCTCACCTACTTGCCTAGAAAAACAAAAAATACTCCTTGTGAAAGCAGAGAAGAGTCATATTTTGCCTGAGATGAGTCAAGTTCAAATGCTCCAGGTGTGCGACTGGACCCAGGGATGGAGGGGGCCCAAATTTGCCATAAAGCAGACTGCACGTCCATGAGAGGAGAAGAGAATCCATTGTATGTGAGTAAGACAGGCAAAGACACTCCATGATGTCATCACATGGTGCCACCGCCGCATCATGGTGTGCACTAGAGGGGAGTGCTGAATTTAATGAATTTTTGTTTTTTAATATGAGAGGCGTCCCTGTGTCTGCTGCAGGATATTCCATTAGTAATTTTAAGTAAGCTTGAAACCTGTTTGTATTATGATGGACCAGGGGTTTGGTTGAAATAAAATTCGATTGAATTGGGATGTTCAGACTGATTTGGGAAATGAATCTTAACTTGATAGACTTTTTGTAACTTTTAGGTCCCTAGGTGGAGGAGGGTGGAGCTAGGATGGGCGAGTGCTCCTCACTCCTCTCCGTAGAAAGCCAATCAGCCAGGTTACGGTGCGGACATGTCTCATATCCCATAACGGTTGTTTGCATGAGGTCCTAGAAATCAAATTCTTTATAAAATTTAATTACAGAATAAAATATAACAATTCATCACACACTGACTCACCTATAACACTAGCAAAATAGACTCCTATAGCTATACTGGGCTGTATTCCAGCTATATCTCAATCCTACAACAGGGGGCGCTTATCACATACTCATGTGGACCTGACAATTGACCCCTGTTTCAGGCCTGGGAATAAAGTCTTGCCCTTTGCCGGTGTTGGAACGTATGTGTCACGCTGATAATAACCGCAAGCGTAATATACAATGCACACATATTATATCCTGATGAGTCAGCGCTGAGTAACACTAACAATAGGAACACAAATGGAAATGAGAAGAAGCAATTAGAAAAGTATCTTCATCTCCACATATATAAAAGCTGAGGTCAACAAAGAAATGACACCAGACATACAAGACATGTGATAACCATATAATAACACCCCACGATGCAGCTTCTATCCCCCGCTCCACTGACACGTGGTGCAGTATCATGTGTTATTACATTATTGTACTTTCCATTAGATGTTGTGAACTTTTCTGACTCACAGGAGTCCAGAAACTAAAATATAATGGGGCTCATTGCTAAGGGTCGTGGATCGCACTTTTTTTTCGGACTTTGTGGCATTTTCGGGGATTGCACGACGAATCGTTTTTTGGTGCACACGCTGCCTTCCATGTGACACAAATTGGGTGTGCCGTCGGGCGATCGGAACGATTCAGACTGAGCGCGGGATTTAACAATTAGAAATGTGTCGCAAGACATGCACTTACAAGCACCGGGAAGAAAAAGGTGAACTCCGGCGGACCTCGGCGCAGGAGCGGAAGTGACGGATGCAGGAACTCGGATGCACAAGCTTAGTGAATCGCCGGACCCGAATCCTCGTCAGACAACGCACTGCGGGATCGCGACAGGACCAGGTAAGTAAATCTGCGATCGCATGCCGAAATCCAATCGTGCGCCAAAATCCCGGGCCAATTCGGCGCAAAACGCAAATTGTTGGGAAAACCCGGGTAAAATGCGCTCCGCGGACCCTTAGTAAATGAGCCCCATTGTGTCACACTTTAGTGAGTTCATGTGAAAAATGAGTGATCTCCTCGTCGGAGTCTGAGAACAGACATCACTTCTCACATAGACTGGAGAACGTTGTTGCCGGATAAACTGAGCAGAAACTCCACAATCATTTTATTGAATAACAACTAAAAAGTCCTTATTGTGGGAGAAAGGGGAGAGTTTTGTGTTTGATTAACAAAAAAACTCATAAATAAAAATTTGGTTAAAAAAAGTCCCTATAGTGTTTTCCACCAATCACAGTGGACAGCGCACCACGACAACATGACCATCCGGAAGAAACACATTCCCGTCCTGTATAAGGATGAGAACCCATTGGATTTATGTCGCTGTTGAAATAAATTTGGGTGCACCCAGACATCCGTTTCAGTACATAAACCCTTGTCTAGAAGTAACACTTTCCATGCCAGACACGTCCGCGGCTTTTACGACTTGCGTTTTCATATGTAAACTTCAAAGCT
Source organism: Engystomops pustulosus (assembly GCA_019512145.1). NCBI lineage: Eukaryota > Metazoa > Chordata > Amphibia > Anura > Leptodactylidae > Engystomops > Engystomops pustulosus. Next base: position 2,535,462 of record CM033642.1, on the reverse strand, counting down.
GGAGAAATTAGTTTCATTCACCGTTATTGCTGTTTTCCGATTTTACCGTTTTTAATTTTTCATTGAAATGAGCCGAATGTTACTAAATAAAATGATATATTATTTAGCACATAACTAATTAACAGGCAAAGCAATTCAGGTTCGTCAGAGGAAACGCTTCGGCTCATTACAAAAGGATGGATTTCATTATGTTGATTGGATTTGGAGGCGCGGAGTCACATCTCTCTGCGCACTGAGGCACCACAACATTTGCCTCTTGAGAATATGGACTCTTTAAACTCAGCGGAATAGTCTTGTTTTCTATATTGTTTCTTAGACACACCAACCAATCACAGCGCAGCTTTCATTTTGTCTCAGCACAAAACAGAATGATAGCTGTGCTCCGATTGGTTGACTGGGGGCCAACATAGACAGCTTTTCTGTGATATAGTTTACTCAATCTCCCACAGCTTTATTTTTAAACCAAAACATTAGTTTTTTTTATATTCTACTGAAATAACTATAACCCCCATGGGGTAGGTCCTCAAACCAAATTTCCCTGACCAAATTTCGACCTTCGTAGGCTACTGCATTCGGGTTCTCAAGGTACTAGTTACATCCCACAATCGTCTTCTAGAATATTCTGATCACAAAATGTTAGGTGTGTTATCAAGCCACAAAACTGGTGCGCAGGGTGTGCCCCCAGGATTTTTAATGTGAATTTCCAAGATTGAGTAATAAAGGGGTTGTCCGCTAATATGAAAGTTTGACAGGATAAGAACAAGACCCTTATGGGGTTACCTATATCATACTTACCATGTAAAGTTTCTCCCCTGTCCTCGTAAGCCAAAGGCCACCTGGCGCACAGCCCTGTGGGCTTTCTATGACGTCCCGTGTATTGCTGGCTTCTGGTCGATGGAGGAGGCCGTGCAGTCATTGCTGTATGCGCAATCCCTTCCATGATGACCACTTCCATGTCAGTGGTTGAAGGGGTGTGCGGATAGCCTTGGCATACCTTTCCAATCATTGGAGTGATTATGACAGAGGGAGCATCCGTACAGTAACAATTGCACGGCCTCCTCCATAAGCAGGACATTAGACATCACAGGAATCTCTGGGTCCTGATGCTGACAGGCCTCATGTCTCAGAAACTTACTGTTGAGATATGGGGTCTTCTGGCCGTTAAAAAAAAAAAAAAATCTTTACTCAGGCTTCAGGTCCAAAGAAAAGGCTTGCATTTATTTGCACAAAAATAAAATGTACAGAACAAAAATGCAGATAATTCAGGGGACAGATTGCAGCTACCTTGGAACAAGCAGCTCCCCTCTGGTCAGATCAGACACTCTGACCTAGAGACAATCCATGTACACACAGGTGTCATTAAATCCCCAACTATTTCCCTTGAGTTTTAAAGGGATACACCCCTGGGTTGCACCTTTAACAACAAACATCACACAAAGATATATTTCTTACTTAATATACATAATGCCACAATACAATATAATACACAATATAAAAATAAAGGGGAGTTTACAATATACGCAAAGTAACCAAAGTAAGAAATGCAAACATAAACCACATGGCTTCAGCTCAGCATCACCTGGCAGTAATCAGGTGCAGCTATATAACCCCAGCTCACCCTCTGCTCAGGTTTTGCACACACAGGTAAGATCAGGTAATGCTGAGTGGTGACTGCTGAACTGGTTTGTCTGGTGAAACAATAGTGGACAGAGACAAAGGTTTGCTGGCCAGCAGGAGGAGAAAAAGAAGAAAAGGTACAAACACACAGAGAAGACAAACAGTTCACCATTCAACCCTCAACACTTACAGATTAAATATGATGGGAGACCCTATTATGGTCTTTTACTTATCCTGGTGATGTATCTCATTAGTGGCCATCCCCGTTAAGGATGTATGAAACTATGTGGACACAAAAGTGAGTTGGGTAGAGGTGAGGTAAGAGTGTGTGGATCAAGGCATGTCATTTCTGCTCTTTTCATGCCACCTTTCTCAAAGGAAAGGGAGGCATTTACACCCGATCCACCTAGAAGTCTGCAAGGAATTTGTAAAAGTAGAACAAAGGATCCCAGCACAACTTGAAGATGAATCATAGCTTAAAAACACTTGTCTTTATTAGGTTCTCCTTAAAAATGTTACAATCATTATCAACAGTACAACAACCAATGCGTTTCGACTATTCTAGTCTTATTCATGGCTCTGGATGTTACTGGAGTATCAGAGATGATCTTATTCTTCTACAACAATGTTGGCTAAGGATCGGAATATTATATTTCTTATAATAAGAATGTCCTTCCTTGCCTATAGCAACCAATCAGAGCTCATATTAATGATCTGTAGCAAAATAGAACCAGAGCTGTGATTGGCTGGTATCGAGGTTTACAGCTAGTGGTTCCTGTAGTTTGCCATTAGGTTACAAGGGCTGATACATATCCCCCAACTTGTGTTTGCCCCTACAGTTCCATCATCTATCGAGTTCTTGTAAGTTCTTTTGTTGGTTTCCTACAAAGAGGCACAAAAGTTCAGCACAATTATGAGCAGCTGACGAAGCGATCTGCCGTATAAAAGGACACAGCAATTTCACCGCCGCTTCCACCTCCAGAAGAATTAGTTTAACCTACAGAGTCCGAGGCTATGAATAATCTCAATGCTGCAAACGATCAACCTCCGACATTTTACTTTTCTTTTAATCAATTTAGGACGTTTTGTGGTTATTTTTCTTCGCTGTAGAGAACCATAAAAACACTGGGACTGTAAAAACACAAAGTCGTAGTGAAAGTTCAAGCAGAAAATGAAGGCAGGTTGTCTTTGTGGAGCACTAATAATACAATGGTCATGGTCCTGGCGGGAGAGTCGTATAGGCTACATATGAATAGAATAATAAACGTATCAACATCTATTAGGAAATTACAGATCCGGATCCTGAAGCCAAAAACTACAAGTTTCCACATGAAGTTTAAGAAGTTTTTCTTTATTTCAGTTATATTTACTACACAGAATTATGTCTATTTATTTACGATCCCCCTAGACCAATAATCTCCAAAATAATACTTATGGAGAACTGGGTGACAGGCTAGGTTGGAGAAGATTGGTGGAGTCTGCTTCATATAGGGTAGTATGTTGAGAAAATTGTTGACGTACCGTGTTAGCCAGGAAAAATCAAAAATCAAGAAATCTATTGTCTACAGCCAAGCTCTGAGATACATCCGGATCTGCTCAGAGAGTGAGGATAGAGAACAACACCTTCTATCACTAAGAAGAACATTCTTACAACAGGGGTATCACCCCCTAGTTATAGATAGACAGATCCACAGAGCTAGAAGGATTCCAAGGAGCAGCCTGCTGGAATACCAACAGAAAGAGGACAAGTGCAGAGTGCCCCTGGTGGTCATGTGCAACCCACAAATGAAGATTTTAAAGAAAATTGCAGCAGATCTCCAAGCCATTCTTCATAAGGAGAACAGGCTAAAGGACATATTCCCGGACCTACCCCTCCTGGCCTACAAACAGCCACCAAACATGAGGAATCTCCTGGTAAGAAGTGCCCTCTCACCACCAACACAGACGGGCACAGACAAAAGATGCAAGACTTGTGCCCATGTTCTATCATCAAGCACAGTCCACATCCCCAACACACAACAGGAGTATAAAATCCCGGGCACATTCTCCTGTAGATCCTCCAATGTTGTGTACATGAGGTGTCTCACAAATAATATATACATTGGGGAGACCCAACAAAAACTTCAGAGCAGGATGAATTCTCACAGACACACCATAAGTGAGGGGATGGACACACCTGTGGGAAAACACTTCTCTGGACCAGGCCACAGCGAGAAGGATTTAAAGGTCCTAATACTGAAAGGTGACTTTAAGGACAACAGAGAGAGGAAAACCTGGGAGTTCAAGCTGATGATGACCTTCCAGTCACTGACACAAGGCCTCAATATTGCACCTGGGTTTATGGCCCATTACATGGACTCGCTTCAATCCCCACAAGAGACTAACTCCAGACCCCTGCCATCCTAGCCCCCCCACCCTCTGCCCATCACCCTTCTCTGTGTAACATAACCTCTAGTTTTATTGCCCCAGCTTATCTTAATTGAGTCTCACCATATGTACTAATTATTTTGTTGTAACATCCCTCAAATATTGTGTTTTTCTCTCAGTGCTTCATTTGTATCCATGCCTGAAGAAGGGGCGTGTGTGCCCTGAAAGCTTGCACCAAATATAATTTTTTGGGTTAGCCAATAAAGGTATCATTCCTTAAGCACTTTTGTAGTTTTTACACAAAAGTATTTACATCAGATTTTTCATATAGGGTACACACGGAGTGTTCACCTATTAGCAAAGAAGAATCAGTCTTTATGTAGTGATTTGGTCCCCATGAGCCGATCCCAGGGAGCTGTGGATAATACAAGACCTTAGACAAGGAGACGTCAATCACTTTACACTCATGTCTTAAGTGTTTACAATCAATGAGGTACAGTTGGAAGGTCAAATGTAAGAAAGGAGGGACACATGTAAGGAAGGAAAAAAAGGGGAAAGGACAGAAAATTAGAAAAGGAAGCAGAAAAGAAGAATGGAAAGAATGCCAAGTGTAAGTGTAGATAGAAAGACGTGTATGGAAGGACGAAAAGACAACTAGAAGATGAATGGTGTAAGGAAGATAAATTTAGTAGTAGCAGAGGAAGGAAAGAAAGGAGAGACAGGAGATACAGGAGAGACAGGAGAGAATGAAAAAAAAGAAAAGAAAAAAATGAAGAAAAGAAAGGAAAGAAAGGGAAGAAATGAAAAAGGAAAAAACGGAAAGTAAGAAAAGAAAGAGGAAAGAAAGGGAAGAAAGATTAAGGATGACCAGCTGTAAGGAAGGAAGAAAAGGAAAAGGGGCAGGTTAAAGGAGGGAAGGAAAGAGGTGAAAAGAACAACAGGTGGAAGGACGGTTTAAAGAACAAAGGAAACAAGGAGAAGTTTATGAAAGAAAAGAAGCATGGACAGGAAGAGAGGAAAGAAGGACAGGTTTAAGGAAGAAATGGAAGAAGGCCAGATGGAAAAAAAAAAGTTAGGAAAGGTGTAAGGAGGGAAGGAAGAAAAGAAGGCAGGACAGGTGTAGGGAGGGAAGGCAGGACAAGCATAAAAGGAGGAAGGAAAGAAGAGAAGTTCTAACAAAGAAAGGACAAGTGTGAGGAAAGAAGAATTTGGTAAAAAAGAAAAAGTGTAAGGAAAAAGATTCGAGAAGGTGTGACAAAGGATGGATGGACAGGCAAAAATATAGAAAAAAAGAGGAAGATGGAAAGCAAGTCAAGCAAGAAAGAAAGGAGGAAAGGAAAGAATGCCAAGGGTTAAGAAGGACGGGTAAAGAATGAAATAGAGAAGGGCAATAGTAAGAAAACAGTGAAGAAGGGAAAGGCAAATAAAGGACAAAGCATAAGAAAGAAATGTAGATGGAGGAAAAGACATGTCAAGGATCAGGTTTAGTAGAGCTCTTCGGGCTAATAGATATGTTGCAGAGCCATGTCATATCTGGACAACCCACACTAAATGTATAAAGTAGACAGATTCCAACAGATTCTACAAGGTCGCCCCACAATTGATACTGATGAGTAGTATCTGGTGGTGGCTAACTTCAATATATTCCACTACCACAGCCATCAGTCAATGTATGGCACAAATTATAGGACCAATCACAACACATTTATTGGTCACTGGTCTGATCTCCACTGTCCGAGGCACTTGGATGACTCTGCCATCTAGTGTACAAATATGAAACTGCAAGACACCAGAGAACCAGCTACAGGTATCACATCCATGAACATACCCGAAGCTCTATTATTCATCATCTCCCCAGAAGAAATTCTCCTGCGATTTGCCTTGAATCACAATAGCTCTAAGGTTTTTTTTTAAGACTCTTTCAGAAGTTAATATAATTTTCGGAGATTTCTGTTGACGCTCCACAGCTGGAGGTCACTATTAGCTTTCTTCATGGCGATGAGAGGCAGGGGGAATGTAGAATTTCCTAAAAGCAGGTATTTTTATTTACCCCCAGAACGTCCCTGTTTTCTGCGGTATCGTAAACATATGGGATTCCTTAAGAAGTGAAGTCCAACCGGCAAAAATACATAATTTATAGACCCGAGCAGTAAGTCAGTATTTCCAGATGGAATAGAATAAAATTGGAAAAAAAACAAGCAAAAAAACACAGATGTTTGGCAGAGCTGGGTTTCTGCTACAATTTAGGGTAACGAGGTAACAACATGTTATTGGGGGTTTTACGGGCTGCAGGATATTGAGATTTACAATAGAACCTCAGATTATTGCACTCATGGTGGCCTGCAGTGTTAGAGAATGTCCCCAGAGCGATGTGTGATCATTCCTTGGTGTGTTTTGATAGTAGCAGCAGGACTGTGATATATGGATTTATATTCCAGGATTTTAGCTTCTCCAAGTGCACTGGGGGCATGCCCTCACCCTGCTGTGCTCTTTGCTCTGCAGACAGTGGTCAGGTACTGTATTTGCAGGTCTGTATAATAATACCTGTAAGTGTGTTGTTAGTAGAAGCAGGACTGTGATATATATGGTTTTATATTTCAGGATTGTAGTTTCTCCAAATTCATTGGGGAAGTGCCCTAACTCCGCTGCATTCTCTGCAGACGATTTAAGAAACCATCCTTACATATCTGTGTAATCAGACCTGTATGGGTGTTGTTAGTAGCAGCAGGACTGTGATATATGGGGGGGGGGGGGGGAAGAGTGTCCTCACACTGCTGTGCTCTCTGCACACAGTGTCAGGTACTGCATGTTGTTACTAGCCGCAGAACTGCAATATAAGGTTTTATATTTCAGTATTGAAGCTTCTCCAAGTTCACTGGGGAGTGCCCTCACCCTGCTGTGCTCTTTGCTCTGCAGACAGTGTAATGTACTGTCCTTGCATGTCTATGTAATAATACCTATAAAAGTGTTAGTAGCAGCAGGACTGTGATATGTGGCTTTATAGTCCAGGATTGCATCTTCTTCAAATGCACAGGGGGAGTGCACTCACACTGCTGCGCTCTCTGCGGACAGTGTCAGGTACTCTCGTTGTAGATCCATGTAATCCATCTGTTGTTAGTAGCAGCAGGACTATGATATATGGATTTACATTTCAGGATTGTAGCTCTTCCAAGTGCACTGGGGCAGTGCCCTGACATTGCTGTGCTCTCTGCAGCCAGTGTTAGGCATTGTCCCTGGTGAGATGTGTAATCAAACCTGTATGTGCGTTGCCACATCAGAATAACAAGAGCAGTTCAATACAGAGCTAAGAGCCATAAGTGGGGACACGAGCCCCCAATCTTGGACAGTCCATTTTTCACAGTCCTGCTGCTACTGTCTGTTACTGAAACCACTGTTACTCCTTTCCCCAAAGACCACATGTTGTAATTTTGTCAGGATGGTATCATTTTAAAGGTCAGCTGTGATACCTGGTCTGATTATTTGGAGAGATACAGGAGAGGCTCCGCCCCTTGTGCACTTAGAATTTAATTTGCATAAAATTGTATATGTTTCTTAAATGACAAATCGCTGTGATCAAACCTTCTACAAGTCTCTGTTCACGAATGAGGCTCTCATTGCCCTATAATCCTGCGAGGAGGTATCACTTACATGAGATGGTAGGTCTCCTGATTATCATATAGGAGCACTGTGCCTAGCTGCGCTCCGCTGTGTGGGGTTAATCATCTTATACATAGAGCGATACTTTCTTCCAGCCTCATCTGTTCCAAATTGGGAGTGACGTCCGCTTGTTGAGCTAATCATCACAGTTACTGTAAGATCTCTTCTAGAGCTCTTGACTCGCTATAAATAGAGTTCATGTCGCTAGTTAAATGCCACCCGGGGTAATCCATAATACACAGAAATATTCACAACGGAGACACTTCCAGCGCTGAGAAACCTTCCATCATTAGTGTCTATAGACTTACCACAATTATGTGCGGAGACTGGCAGCGGGTGAGGAGGGCATCTCAGTGCAACATAACCATAGGACAAACCGTGCCACAGGTCCTAGAACAGAGGGGGCTCCATAACATACTGCACAGTACTACTACTCCTATCCTGTATATATAAGCACAGCACAGTACTACTACTCCTATCCTGTATATATGGGCACAGCACAGTACTACTACTCCTATCCTGTATATATGGGCACAGCACAGTACTACTACTCATATCCTGTATATATGGGCACAGCACAGTACTACTACTCCTATCCTGTATATATGGGCACTGCACAGTAATACTACTCCTATCCTGTATATATGGGCACAGCACAGTACTATTACTCCTATCCTGTATATATGGGCACTGCACAGTAATACTACTCATATCCTGTATATATGGGCACAGCACAGTACTACTACTCCTATCCTGTATATATGGGCACTGCACAGTAATACTACTCCTATCCTGTATATATGGGCACTGCACAGTAATACTACTCCTATCCTGTATATATGGGCACAGCACAGTACTACTACTCCTATCCTGTATATATGGGTATGACACAGTACTACTACCCCTATCCTGTATATATGGGTACAACACAGTACTACTACCCCTATCCTGTATATATGGACACAGCACAGTACTACTACTCCTATCCTGTATATATGGGTACAGCACAGTACTACTACCCCTATCCTGTGAATATGGACACAGCACAGTACGACTACTCCCATCCTGTATATATGGGCACAGCACAGTACTATTACCCTATCCTGTATATATGGACACAGCACAGTACTATTACGCCTATCCTGTATATATGAGCACAGCACAGTACTACTACTCCTATCCTGTATATATGAGCACAGCACTACTACTACTCCTATCCTGTATATATGGGCACTGCACAGTACTACTACTCCTTTCCTGTATATATGGGCACAGCACAGTACTACTACTCCTATCCTATATATATGGGTACAGCACAGTACTACTACCCCTATCCTGTGAATATGGACACAGCACAGTACGACTACTCCCATCCTGTATATATTTACACTGCACAGTACTACTACTCCCATCCTGTATATATGGGCACAGCAGATTACTATTACCCCTATCCTGTATATATGGGCACAGCACAGTACTACTACCCCTATCCTGTATATATTGATACTGCACAGTACTACTACTCCTATCCTGGCTTTGCTTGCAGGGCAATAGGAGTGTCATTTTTGTGCCTATGGATGTGATACAGTCTGCGCCCCTATAAGTAAGCCACGTGCAGCCGCACATGAGCTCAGTATATATGTATCTACGTGTGGGCGTGTGGGCGGGAAACCAGCAGACACTCTGCAGAAATTGCAGAAATTGCAGAAGCCACTTAGGGACTTGTGACAAGACGGAGATTAGACGGAGGATGCTCATAGTAACGTTAGGGGATAGGAGTATAATTACTAATAGGAAGTTTATAATGTGATAGGTAGAGATACAGCAGTGCTGGGCGCGTGCAGAATAGCAGAGCTCAGTTTGTTCTGTGGCACCTGACTTACAATCCTGTAGTGTAACATGTTGTATGGTATAGGCAGGGGTGTAGCTGTAGGGATTACAGAGGTAGGTGTCATATCCAGGATATTGCATACCTAATTCATTACAATATCAATACACTCTGTAAATAGATGTAGCAGAGCTGAATCTATTAAAAGGGAACCTGTCAAAGTCATTTTTAGCTGATGACAGGCTCCAATAGCCTATCCTATGTAGATTTTAAAATGCCGTTGTCAGCATTCTGAATCATTTCAGTACTTTATAAAACCTTATTTCACATTACCTCTGCCAGCAGCATGTGGGGAGTCCTCAGGGAGGGGCAGCTGCAGCCTGTGTGTGCCTGTATCAGTCTCTTCTCCTCCACACTTCATGCAGATCCCTCCCCCCTCCCTCCCTGCTTCCAGGCATGTGCATTGAGAAGGCAGGGGAGGGAGCTGGATAAGTGAGGAGTAGAGGAAGATTGTATGAAAAGACTGAGACACAGTTTGATGCAGATTCCCCCACCCTCAGGACACACCACACACTGCGGGCAGGGATCTAGGTAATGTGAAATAAAGTTTTATAAAGTACTGAAATGATTCAGAATGCTGACAAGGGCATATATAAAATCAGCATAGCACAGGCTATTGGAACCCGTCACCAGCTAAAAATGACATTCCGGGTGACAGGTTCACTTTAAGGTTGCCTGCAGCCCTATGTAAATGACAGCAGCCCTATGTATGACAATATAGACTACAGGGAGACATTACACCTCTGTGGGAGCGGGGCACAGGAATGGGGTCTTATACACCACTGGAAGGAGGCATGATACAAAGTGGGGAGTCACAGGATGGGGCGTCCTAATATATGGGTGCAAGTAATGGAGGGGGGACACTAAGGGGTGGGATTTAGGGCGGTACTTGAGTACTCAAATTATCCATAGAATCTTTAGTCCTTTGTTCAAACATCCAAAAGTCACATTGTGCAGGTGCAGTAAAAAGTAAGTGAACCCTTTGGAATTTTCTGGATTAAAAAAAAAAAAAAATTGATTTCTGATAGTTGTAGATATAGACAAACCTAATGTAACAGACCCAGTAGTGCGGAGACTGTTCAGGTCTTTAATGGAGAAAACGTCCACAGACCGGCGAGAGAAGGGAATCTCCACGTTAGAGACTTCCCCAAGAGCTAATTAGGAGAATGGGTCCTAATTAGGGGATGCTCATATTTTCTGAAGGGGTTTTTGTCAATCATGAAAAGCAGTGGTGTAACTAGGAGAGAAAGGGCCCCATAGTGAACTTCTGAATGGGGCCCCACTTAAAAAATAAACATACAGTGTATACACAGACATACACGATGTACACATCACATATGTATATACATTTAGGGCATATACACATCTCAAATACACACATACAGCATATTCACATGAAATATCCCAGATGTCGGGGGCCCCTGACACTGTGGGCCCCATACCAGCTGCTACCCCTGTAGTTATGCCCCTGATGAAAAGATAACTTGGTCTAAACCTAGAACATCAGTCAAGTGATACCCCACCCCTATTGCAAAGTAGCTACCCCTTGTATTAGTCCCAGGAGAGGCGACAGGCAAGATATAGTGATAGCAAGTGCAAGCCTAAGGTTAGGGCTCATGTCAAGCCAAGGTTGTTAACAAGAAAGAGAATAGAAAAAGTCAGAGACTGAGTCGGGTCAAGACCACAGCCACAGCGAGCTCACCACAACTCCTTCTCTAATATTGTGTTTCTTCTTAAAGAAAATCTACCATCAAAACCCATCATCCGGGGAACTTACTCATAGATCCAGGCACTGTGACTTCTTATATTTGTTATTCATGGTCTCAACTTTTATAATTATTCTAGAAAGTCAGAAAGGCTACGGGTGTGTTACCAGAGCCCCTCTGTGCTCAAGCTTCACATGCTGTTAGACTGTCTCCCCCTCCCTCCAAGCACTTCCCCCTTCCCTCTGCCCACTGTAATCTCACACAGTGGGAGGGATGGGAGTACCCCTGCACAGTATAACAGCCTGTAAACCTACAGCACAGAGGGGCTCTGGTAACACAAAAGACTCATTAGCATAATTTTATAAGCTGATTTTTAGAAGGAAGGAGGACATGGATGACACATATAAGACGTTTGGCAAAGGTGCCTGGATCTATGAGTAAGTGTCCCTGGTTATTTTGATGGTAGATTTCCTGTAACAGCTCTGACTTGATCTGAACGGCAAAACTTTGCAATTGTTAAATTACATAAAACCATAACATTATAATTCTGTTACTTTCACCTAAATCCCTATAATAGTTCAGTCCTTAAAGGAGTTAAAGGCTTTTTCCAGAGTTTGATACACTCAGGGTGCGGTCACACGTTGCAGTTAAAACTGCATCACAGTTAGTTTTGGGTTGGTTTTAGGTGGTATTACTTATTTTAACAAGTGAAAGACATCAAATCAACAGGTGAATGACATTTGTGGAACAGCTTTCTCTTTCAAAATCAAATTCACCCAGTCAGTTCATGTCTTTCACCTGTGAAATTGACAAAGCTGCACCTAAAACCACCTCAAAACTAATTGCGATGCAGTTTTAACTGCAACGTGTGAACGCACCCTTAGGGTGCGTTCACACGTTGCATTAAAACTGCATCGCAATCAGCTTTGAGGTGGTTTTAGGTGCAGTTTTGTCAATTGAACAGGTGAAAGACATGAACTGAACAGGTGAAAGACATTTGTGGAGCAGGTTTCCCCTTCAAAATCAAATTCACTCAGAGATTACTGCGATGCAGTTTTATCTGCAACGTGTGAACGCACCCTTAGTTGCAACCTTGTAGCAATAGCGCCGCCCCTGTGCTACAGCTGTGCCTGGTATTGCAAATCAGCACAACTAGGGGGCAGTGCGGTAGGGGCTCATCTGTTGACCGAAGTGGAGAGTGTCTTACGTGTTGGAGGACATGGTGTAATTCTTCATTTATCCTGTGGTGGCGCTGCAGCGAAATTGAACACTTACTGCCAGCTTTCCCCACAGATTACAGCTGACCACTGGGGCCCATAGCTTGATAATTTATGATTAGTTTATTGTGAGGGGTCGAAATTGAGGAGGGAATTTGGGGGGAAACTTATAAAAACTTATGGCTGATAAGAAATACTGAAATCAGGCTACTAGTTACATTGCATATAGGCTCCTCACTGCAGCCCAATGCAGAGAGGTAAGAGCACAGCAGTGTGTGGACACCCCCCTCCCTCCCTCAATAAACCTGATGTTTATTCATTTTAGCACATTTACTTACCAGTCCTTGGCGCGTTCCGGAATGTCCGACTATGATGCACTGTTCCGCGATTCACTAAGATCGTGTGCCCGATTTCCTGCATGTGTCGCTTCCCCGCTCAGGTCCACAGGAGTTCACCTTCTTCTTCCTGGTGCATGTAAGTGCATTGTCTTGCAACACAATTTTTAAAGTTAAATCCCGCGCTCAGTCCGAATCCATCGGATCGTCTGACGGATTCAGACGGATTCCCCCCCGTTTTTTGTCGCAGGACAGCCGGCGCTGTTGCGTGAAAATCAGATCACGTGCGACACAATCCCCTTCTAAATATCTGTCACAGCAGCGCATATTCCGAAAATGTCCAAAATCCGACGAAAGTGCGTTCCGCGGATCCTTAGTAAATAAGCCCCATTATATACAAATCCTATTGTTTTTAATGAGAATCGTGTTGTGTAATGACCTGTATCACCAGTGGTGGCGCTGTTGTATACACTTTTCAGGTAAGATGATCGCCGAGACTTAAGTGATCGGTACCAAATTATATAGTCAACCACTTGTCACCATGTCCAGCTTAAAGGCAGTGTGCCCCCCCCCCCATTCCTATGACTTCCCCTTTAATTCTTCAATTTATTTGTATTAGTGTGCGCTCTTTCGGGGGTCTCCCCTCTATAGAAATATACATTGTCTGATGTTTATGGAGGACATTTTTTACATTTGTAGATTTTAATTACCATCCCGCCCTCTGCGCCCGCTGCGCTCCGCTGGAATATCAAGCCTTTAATAAAACATAGATTCTTATCGGAGGTAACAACTCCAGGGAAGCGGAACACCTGTAACCCCTTCATGCCCATCCAACACCAGGATGAGCTATTCAGATATATAGGTGTAGCAGAGCCGGGTTTGTCATCAGGTTACTTTAGGTGGACAGTGATCACCTATAGTCCCATTGCAATGCAGAGCCCAGCGTGATATCACTATGCCATAGACAATCTAACTGCTGCTCAGTTTACAATCTCAGCCCTGCTACATCGCCCTTTCCGAGCCTTCATCCAACTTTGCCGACAAATAATTTGTACCGCCCTTAGGCATCAATATGGAATGAAACCAACGAGTGGAAAACTACTAAAACCAGCAAAAAAAAAAAAAATTATAAATTTTGAAACTCTGACTACACACAGGGTTTGTTTGTAGTCTGTTACCATGGAGACACATAGATCATTAAAGGGGCTGTATACACAAAACCGGAATGGAAACCATTTACAAAGTAAAGTAATTTTACATTGTGGATACACATCACATCCCTGTAGTATCAGTTTACTACTCACAAGCACACAAGCTACACTCTAATACATGCAAGTCCCTACTTTGATAGGTAAAACATGCCATTCACGACATGTCCTAACAGTCCCTATTATTATGTAAAGGACATGCCAGTACACATAGTCCCTAAAGTATATCATAGTCCCTACATCATCACGTCAGTCCCTACTTTTGTACAAAGGACATGCAAAAACACATAAATCCTTGTACCATCACTAGTCCCTACTTGAGGACATTTACATTGTCCCAGTTTATTACTAATTCCTTACTTTAATAGTCCCTACAGTTTCTCGTAATCCCTGCTATAAAATTTACAGCCCCTACAGTATCTGAACACATAATCCCTACAAGAACACATGGTCCCTACAGAATCTGAGCTAATAATCCCTACCATAACACATGGTTGAAACAGAATCTGAACACATAATCCCTACTGTAAATCATGGTCCCTAAAGATTCTGATCAGATAATCTCTACTATGACACATGGTCCATACAGTAACTGAGCTCATAATCCCTACTATAATGTTCAGTCCATAAAGTATCTGAGCATATAATACATACTATAATTTACAGTCCCTACTGTATATGAACACTTGGTCCCTACAGAATTTGAACACATAATCCCTACTACAAAACATGGTCCCTAAAGATTCTGATCAGATAATCCCTACTATGAAACACGGTCCCTACATAATCTGAGTTCATAATCTCTACTATAACACATGGTCCCTACAGTAACTGTGCTCATAATCCCTACTATAATTTTCAGTCCATACAGTATTTGATCACATAATCCATGCTATAAAGTACAGATTATGAACACATAATCCCTACAAAAGCACATGGTTCCTACAGTATCTAAGCACATAATCCCTACTATAACACGTGGTCTCAACAATTTATGAGCACATAATCCCTACTATAACACATTTTCCCTACAGAATCTGAGCTAATAATCCCTACTATAAAACATGGTCCCTAAAGAGTCTGATCAGATAGTCCATACTATGACACATGGTGCCTACAGTAACTGAGCTCATAATCCCTACTATAATTTACAGTCCCTACTGTATCAGAACACATAATGCCTACAAAAACACATGGTTCCTACAGTATCTAAACACATAATCCCTACTGTAACACATGGTCCCAACAGTTTATGAGCACATAATCCCTATTATAAAACATGGTCATTATAGAATCTGATCAGATAATCCCTACTATGACACATAGTCCCTACAGAATCTGAGTTCATGATCCCTATAATAACACATGGTCCCTACAGTATCTGAGCATGGTCCCTACAGCAGCTCAAGCACAATTCCTACCGTAACACATAGTCCCTACAGTCTGAGGGACTGTAACCTGAGCACATAATTACTACTAGAGTCCCTACAGTCTCTGAGCACATATTCCTACTACAGCACACAGTGCTTATAACATCCACATACCTACACATAATCCCTACAGTATCTGAGAAAATAGTCACAGAGGATATTACAGACTAGTGTACAGGTAGTAGTGTTATACACAGAGGATATTACAGACTAGTGTACAGGTAGTAGTGTTATACACAGAGGATATTACAGACTAGTGTACAGGTAGTAGTGTTATACAGATGATATAGATAAGCGGTACAGTACAGTTGTTATAGTTGTTATGAAACTACAGACAAGTATAATATAGAGGTGTGGTGTTATACACATGTTATATACAGGAATAATATAGCTTAGTGTTCCCATACAGATATGATATTACAGACGAGTGTTATACACAGGTGTGCACTTGTTAAATACACAAGAGACTATAAAAGTGTTGGATACAGCTAGTAGTGGTATACACAAGTTGCAGTGCAATACACAGCTGGTAGGGTTATACACAGGCAGTAATGTAATACAAAGCTGGTAGTGGTATACACAGGTAGTTGTGTTATATACAAGTTGCAGTGTAATACACAGCTGGTAGTGCTATACACAGGTAGTAGTGCTATATACAAGTTGCAGAGTAATACACAGCTGGTAGTGTTATACACAGGTAGTAGTGCTATATAGAAGTTGCAGAGTAATACACAGCTGGTAGTGGTATACACAGGTAGTAGTATGTCACCCCTCAGCCCCGCACACACCCAGCTCTGCTACATCTCTACCTCATAATATACAGGAGTATGTCACCCCTCAGCCCCGCACACACCCAGCTCTGCTACATCTCTACCCCATAATATACAGGAGTATGTCACCCCTCAGCCCTGCACACACCCAGCTCTGCTATTTTGGCAGATGAAACAGAACGGATTTTCTCTGGTAGCAAAGATATTCTTGGTGAAGTAGCAATGAGTTTGCAATCAGACACACACTCACATTGACAGGTGTGATCTGAGGCTTCCCAGTAATCTTATAGAAAATGTACAGTGACACACTCAGCTCTGCTGCATCACTTCCACCATAATAGGTTCATCATAAACAGAGCTGAGTTTGTCATCAGACATCACTTACATCTCCAAGTGGGCTCTGTTGTTTCCTGGGACTACCCATTTATCTTCTAATAGAGACTGTGTACTGACCCACACAGCTCTGCTACATCACATCATTAAAATATGGATATTAACAAGTGAGTTTGTTCAGTTTCAGTGGCATGCAACTAATACAGATGTAGCAGTGCTGCAATCCATAAAGCAGAGCTGGGTTTGTCACATTACCAGGTTTATTGTCTTATAAAAGTGTCTCAACCACTCAGTTTAAAGTTTTTCAAATAAATGTAGAAATGCAAAAGTAGGACTGAGTTTGTCCCCAGAGGTAAAAACAAACTCCGCTCTGCTGCATCATTGTCGCCTGTTGAGACATGTATTAAATATTAAGTACCAGAGGGCTTGCTCTTCGTGTAGTAGAGCTGAGTTTGCCATCAGACATAACTCACAGGTATCTGCTGCGGATTTACATGTGAACGTGGTAAAAACGAATTGTTAACAAATCCAACTCTGCTGAATCTGTACCTAGAAATCAGCATTTATCAGAGAAGCTCCATTGAGCTGATCTCCTGGAAGAAGTTGAGTTGCGTTTGATGTAAGATGTCTTGTAAGAGATCACTGACAAATTCAGCTCTACTACATGAAGCTTTACTCCAACAGATGTAGTAGGGCTGTTTTCACGAAGTTGAGCTGAGTTTGTCAATAGACATAGCTCCCATTTGAGGAATATGATATAAAGCTCCCTGACAAAATCAGCTCTGCTTCATCTCTACATAAAGAATGAGTATTTTTCTTGAAATGCAGATGTAGCAGAGCTGTGTTTGCAAGCTATGGGGCAGATTTAATTACCCGGTTCTGTCGCGATCCCGCGGTGCGTTGTCCGACAAGGATTCGGGTCTTCCGGCGATTCACTAAGATCGTGCGTCCAATTTCCTTCCTGTGTCGCTTCTGCGCTGAGATCCGCCGGAGTTCACCTTCTTCTTCCTGGTGCATGTGAGTGCGTGTCTTGCGGCACAATTCCGTTTTTAAATTCCGCGGTTTGTCTGAATCCGTGGGGTTGTTCGACGCCCACGCCCCCGATTTCTGTCGCATGCAAGCCGGCACCGATACGCCACAATCCGCAATTCAGGGCAAAATAGAAATTTTCGGGAAACCCGACGGAATCGCAGTCCGCGCCATAAGTCAATGCGCCAAACACATCAAAGATCGAAAAGAGGAAGTGTAATATGGCAAAACACATAAGAAAAAACTTTATTGAGGGCGAAAAAAAAAAAAAAAAAACAATTATAAAAGCATCTCAAAAGTATCAAAGTATATAAACATATACTAACCTGATAATGCCGGACCCCACAGTCTCCCCACCACAAATATTGGATGTGGGGAACCTGCCGATACATAAATGTATGATAAAGTACCAAATGCCCTGAGGATACAGGCAAAAATACTACAACCCACCACAGATGAAATACCAGCACGAGGTGACAGCCCTGGGGAAAACAGCACAAAAATATAACTAAAAACTAATCAATATAATTATATAAAAAGCCAATGAAGTGGAGAACAAAGGTAATAATCACCACAAACCCAACAAAAACTAATGACCAAAAATCAGGTCACAGGGGAAGGGGTGATCTGCAAGTGTCCCCAACTGATAGGAGTAGTAGTACTGTGCTGTGCCCATATATACAGGATAGGAGTAGTAGTACTGTGTTGTGCCCATATATACAGGATAGGAGTAGTAGTACTGTGCTGTGCCCATGTATACAGGATAGGAGTAGTAGTACTGTGCTGTGCCCATATATACAGGATAGGAGTAGTAGTACTGTGCTGTGCCCATATATACAGGTACTGGGGGCATGCACTGTGACTACCTATGTACTGGGGGCATGCACTGTGACTATGTACTCGGGGCATGCACTGTGACTACCTATATACTGGGGGCATGCACTGTGACTACCTATGTACTGGGGGCATTCACTGTGACTATGTACTCGGGGCATGCACTGTGACTACCTATATACTGTGACTACCTATGTACTGGGGGCATGCGCTGTGACTACCTATGTACTTGGGGCGCATACCTAACCACTGCAGTGCATTTAGGTGGTGCTGTATGTAATCAGTTCAGGGGGTGCAGTATATACAATAAATTGGGGGTGCTGTACTCTATAGAATTCATTCCAGGGAACAATGTATAGGAGAATGAGTTTTTGAAGCACTTACATGCTATGTGGCATAATATTGTAAGATGGGAAACTATAGTGTTTTAGCGGGCGGTAAGCAAAATTCAGGGGCCCCAAAATCCTATGGGCGGTGCTGATCACGTTACTTAAGCGTGATGCACTGAAGATAGGAGAAGGCAGAAGCCGTAATAAACTGGTTCTGGCGTCACCCTAGAGCAGGGGTCAGGAACCTTTTTGGCTGAGAGAGCCATGAACGCCACATATTTTAAAATGTTATTCTGTAAGAGCCGTACAATATGCACATACCCCAAGTAGATAGGTAGTTCGAGTGTCACGGGTGCCCCTGTGATCTACGCCTCGGATCGCAGGCACACTTGAGCCGATCTCCATGGCGGCTCCCCTTTCCGAGCTCACTCAACTCGCCACTTTCCGGCTCCCATCCTGCACTCACTAGCAATTTAAAAGGGCCAGTGCGCCACTGATTGGCGCTTCCCACTTCCCGGGTTCCTCTAAAGACCAACAGCTCCCAGCATTACCTGCCGGATCTTAGTGCTTCATGCCTATGAGGAAGCTTTCCACAATGTTTCCTTCCCAAGTGTTGACCTCCCGTTTTGACCCCAGACCTGCTCCTTCGCTGCCAGCCCTGATCTCTTGTTCCATCCCCGACCTTGCGTCATTGCCGCCTGCCTTGACCGTCTGCCTGTTCTTGACCACGAGACTGCCTAGTGATCCTGTACCTCGACCTTGGCTGCCATCGTGGACAAGTTGCGCCTGTGAAACGACCTAGTGGTACCATACTGCAGCAAGACCATCCTGCTTTGCGGCGGGCTTCGGTGAAGACCGGGTGCCACTTAGATTCTGGTCCCAGGTGTTTGCTTACAACATTGTCCGCGGTGGTCCAGGGGGTTCACTACTCCACATCCTGACTCCCTCCACATGCATCCCAGTAGATATTTAGTCTCAGCATAAAAAAAAGAATATTCACTTACCAGTGCTCCCTGCAGGCAGCTCCTCATCGCTCCGATGGTCTTCTCTTTAACCCAGGCTTAGACAATGGTGGTAATGGCGCTTGGGTTGTACAAAGGACGTAGTCAGCGGTAACATCGCTGCCTGTGTCCAGTGATCAGTCTAAGAGGCACACAGCAGCCATCACTATTTATTAGAGATCTGTCTGAGAGCCAGATGCAGCCAACAAAAGAGCCATATCTGGCTCCCGAGCCATAGGTTCCCTACCCCTGCCCTAGAGTCTCCGCCATCCAGAGCCCTAGTCCTGCTCCCACGATTAGCGTGGGAGCAGGAGAAACTACAGACTTTAGACGTCACTGGGTGGTCCTAAACGAGGTAACGGGTCATCAGGAAGATTAAGAACCACAACGTGGAAAGCAAGTTTAGTATTTTGAAAGCAGAAAGGATAAGTCCGTCCTGGCGAAATATAAAACATGAGTCTAGAAGGATCCATGCTATTTGAGACTTGATATGTATGTAAAAATAAGATAAAAAAAGATAAATAATTATGAATATCAATTCAAAAACAACAATACAAAAGTTATGAATATTGATTTTTAGTTTGTCAAGCTTCTTTGTGACTAAAATTTACTTCTGAAAGTGTTTTTTTCTGCGCCTTACATCTTTTTCAGCAGAGTCAGATGATGAAACCTCAGCTCCGGTACACACTAATGAAGATGGACCATCCATCACTTGCTGACTCTCGGTTGGTTATCTGAGGATGTAGGAGATGTACTCGACGTTGTTGTGGACATCAATGGTGCACGTTTGAGGAATCTTCTCCTTCTGCCAATGTATTTTGTGTGTTTAGTGATGTTGCAATTCATTGCTTTAGTACATAAATTTGTACAAAACACAGGAGGAAGGATGGACCAATATGTTCTGTACCTGTTCTGAGTAGTCCTCTATGTTTCAGAGTCACGCAGAAGCTAAGGAGTTAAGCTAATATCTGAAAAAAACAATAGGAATACGCTAGCAAACTACAGAAAAGTTTTATAGCAAAAACTGGGATAACATTATAGGATTGTCAAAGTATAAGAACCAAGCATGATTGGACCACCCCCCGCCACCTAAGTCAAACAGAAAGCAGACCAGCAGGGGAGGAATGTGAATGGAGAAAGGATCTGTCCGTCACTACTAGCTTAACTCTCTGCAACCCAAAACAAAATCAGCAGGGGACAGACAGGTGTAGTAGAACTTAAAAAGGACAGACAGGAGTCAAATAGGGCACCGTTCAGACTAATGCAAAACAAAATGCAAAATAAGTACAAAGTTATAGTCAATAGCGCCTCCCCTGCCGTACTTTATGAACAAGGGATGACGCTGAAGCCCGTATTTCAATGACACCATTTTAAGATATATATCATTTATTGATTAGCTGTTATCTATAATTTTGTGAACTCCAGCTTCACGGACAACTGCGCACTGCTCTTTGTAGCTGCGCGCTGAAGATGTCTAGGTAGGAGGATCAAAGAGGCTACTGGGGCATGGGCATGGAGTAGACACACACCATGTAGCCTCAGCTCCGGCTACTCCACGCCCCAGTAGCCTCTCTAGAAAATTTGCATATTACCCTGATTAAAAATTTGCAAAGATAGCGAGGAGTAAAGGATTAGCCCTAATCCTTACATACGTTAGATGAACCTACCACCGGATCTACCTTAATAGGTGTCACGGGTGGTCCCGCGACCCATATCGCGGGTCGCGGGTCACCCGTGCTCCCCGTGCTCGCAGGCGTGGTGCCGGCGCAGCTCACCTCTCTCCATTCCGGAATCGCTGCCGAGCTCCGTCCGCGCGCATCCCCGCCTACTAGGGCCGCTAATTGGTGCACTGGCTGATCACTTCCCCTTTAAAAACCCTGCACCTTCCTTACACTCTTGCCGGATCTTTGTGCCTCACAGCCTGAGAGAAAGCTATTCTGTGTTCCGTGTTCCAGTGTTACCTGTGCTTCTCCGTGTTCCCGTGTACCTGTGTTCCTACGTGCTGCTGTCCTGTGTGCTGTGTTCCCGTACCCTTCTGCTTGGACCTCCTGTTGCTGACCCTGGACCGGACTCTGATGTTGCACCTCTGCCGCCTGCCCTGACTTTGTGCCTGGACTTTGACCACGAGATTGTGTGCCGTCTCTGTTCTACAACCTTGGCCGCCACTGCAGACAAGTCACGCCTGAGGAACGACCTGGTGGTACCACACCGCAGCTTGTCTAACCCGCCTTGCGGCGGGCTCTGGTGAAAAACCGGGTATCACTTAGACTCCGGTCCCAGGTAGTGGCTTGTGTCATCGTCAGCAGTGGTCCAGAGGATCCACACCTGCAAGCCTGACAATAGGTAGATCCATACTGGTAGGTTTCCCTTAACACCACAGATGGTGTGATGATGTCATCATGCTGCCTGCATCACAGAGAAGTTTCCCTTACACCAAGTAGTGCTGGTGCCACTAGTAACTAACGTGTCTTCAGCTTAAGAATATAGATGCATTGTAATGGGCATGACCTCCACCAGATTACCATAAAAGATGACCCAAATCTTTGCCAGCAAGGAGTGAAGGTTGAAGGATTCCTGTATCCATGCGCATGATCTATGACCTGGATAACTGCATCTTATTATGATGTGCATACTCTTCCAGACTCTAGACCGGTTTAGTTCATTGCCCAAGGCTCAGAACTGGGCTAGTCCTCAAAGGGTTAAAAAAAAATGTACACGGTATTCTGAGTCCTCTGTATCACAGCGGGGGTCCGGATGATTGCAGGTTCTCGCCTCCGACTGCGCACAGTTTATTCTACATTCCAAGACATTTTTTGTTAAAAAAATAAAACAAGATTTCTTTCCCCTTTCAGTAATTTTTGGAGCATTAAATCTTTGGCCCCGTCGGTCCACACCTGACCCTAACGTATAGAGGGTGATGATAATTGGCAATTAGACCAGGAAAATTACATTCAGGCATCAATTATGTTTTCCGCTGTGGGTAGATTAATCTTAATCTCCAGGTAATTGTTTGGATTACACGTGGCTTCTGGTGGATGCTGGAAAAACGTGCATCAAATTACCATAGAGAGGGGCAGCCCAAATTAGGGAAAGGTCTGTCATTCGGGGTCTATACCTAAGGTGTTCAATTGGGGAGAGTCACCCTCAATTCGAATTTTTCTTTTTTTAATATATATCCTCCCTAGCCAACCCGGCGCCACACACTGACGTCAATTACAACAAATCAAGCATTCTAACCACATACAATATATGTTTCTCTCTTTGCATAAATGTCCAATTGCAAAGTCCCATATACAGTTGCACATGCGCGGTGATTTCAGGACCTTTCCAGTTAGCTGCCGCGTCTGCTTGTACTTGTGCTAGTTGTGAATGCATCGGCGCAGAATGAGTGTGCGCTCACAGCTGTGAGTGGAGGACGCTGTATCCCTCTGCTTATAGAAAGTATCGCACATACGTGAGCAGGTTTCACGATCCTAAGGGTGCAGAGGAAAGGCAGAGGAAAGTTATGTTGAGGTTTGTTGGGACTCTGTTACTAACATAACCCGAGAGCCATCTTGGATAACAGTAGCCACAAGAAAGAATAATTCAAAGAAATAAAGCCAAAGCAATACAAGCAAATCGTAAGGCTGACTTCTCCAATCTCCTCCATGGCAGAAGAAGGGTTAATGCTGAGGTAAGGTCTGGGCTAGCTGTACCTCTCTGTCTCGGAAGGCTGGTACCCTGGTCACAGGGTGGAGCCCAGGGTCTATGGAAGAGTATCCCTACCTACGCTTCTTGTTCTGGTCACTCAGGCAGTCTGGCAGAGTATCCTCCCTAACTGCAGGAAATTCAGCACAAACAATGACAAAACAATCTCGTATAGATTTACATGGAGTCACCATAATAATCTATGGCAATGACTATAGCAAGTTTCTAAAGAGGTAAACAAGTTTCCAAATTCCACCTTCAGCAAGTTTCTAAAGAGGTAAACAAGTTTCCAAATTCCACCTTGAGCAAGTTTCTACAGAAGTAAACAAGTTTCCATATTACACCTTCAGCAAGTTTCTAAAGAGGTAAACAAGTTTCCAAATTCCACCTTCAGCAAGTTTCTAAAGAGGTAAACAAGTTTCCAAATTCCACCTTCAGCAAGTTTCTACAGAAGTAAACAAGTTTCCAAATTACACCTTCAGCAAGTTTCTAAAGAGGTAAACAAGTTTCCAAATTACACCTGTCATCAGGATGTCTGGTTTTGTAGTAAACAAGTCTAATTTTCTTTCACTCCAAAAACTGTTCTTATAGATGTGGAAATTTAGCAGCTTCTCTTTAGTTAGTCACAAATGTCTCTCAATTCTCATTAATCCCTTTTACAGTTTTATACAGATGCAGTAGAAATAAACAGAATGTATATCACACCATGCAGTATTAAACAGTATATACCAATACAAGTTGCTTATGTAAAATAAGGTAAGAAGCTGCTGGCTAAATTATAGGTGAAATATACAAATGTTCACAAAGTTCATTGCACCCTCTACCCCCCTGCTCCAGGGCACAAGTGATTGTGTATAGAAGGGGCCGACCATATGCCGAGTATATGTTAGGATAATAACATGGAAATAGTTTTTATTAGGCTTGTACCCAAGGCAGTGTGAGAAGGGGGGAGGACATGGACATAGTTTGTGCTGCTGCTTGATAATATCCTATCTATTGACTGAGAATCCATTATCCCTAAATGCTCCGAGCAGATCATGTGACTAACAATCCAACTTTTTTTCCCCTGACTCACCGATGCGTAAGTTTGACACCTTCAGCCCTGTCATATACGCTGACATTTTATGCATTTGCTTAATGGGCGTAAGAATCTATCTCAATAGTTTAGCACTTAGTAAGCGACAGATATGAGCGGATAGAGTTATGGCACCGGCACAAGGTAAGTGACGGAGATGCAAAATTGATTTTATATAAAAATGTAGAGATGACGGTGTTGTCAGCAAAAATGATGCCAATGATTCTCCGCAAAAAGTATGCAGCAAATGCTAAGCAGGTGTGAAAAATCAGGGAAAATTGTGTTTAAAAAAAGAGGGAAAAAGGATGCAGCAGGAGGATAGTCCCAGACATCCGGTCAACGTCTCAAAGAAGTAAGAAGAGGCATATTGGGGCAGATTTACTTACCCGGTCCATTCGCGTTCCAGCGGCGCGTTCTCTGCGGTGGATTCGGGTCTTCCGGCAATTCACTAAGGCAGTTCCTCTGACGTCCACCAGATGTCGCTGCTGCGCTGAAGTTCCCAGAGGCCCGCCGGAGTGCACCAGCCTATACTTGGTGAAGGTAAGCGCGTGTCCAGCGACACTTTTTTTTTAAATGCGGCGGTTTCTCTGAATCCGGATTATTGTTTGGCCACGCCCCAGATTTCTGTCGCGTGCATGCCGGCGCCAATGCGCCACAATCCGATCGCGTGCGCCAAAAACCCGGGGCAATACAGGGAAAATCGTCGCAAATCGGAAATATTCGGGTAACACGTCGGGAAACGCCAATCGGGCCCTTAGTAAATGACCCCCATTGAGACTACTCAGTGATTAACCCCTTAACGACGCATGACGGATAGTTACGTCATGTGCTTGCTCACCCTCTCCATAGCTGGTGCGCGTTGCAGCACCCACTGGTAGCACCAATCACGGGTGTTAACCCTGTGATCACCAAAGACAAATCAGCTGGCCGCATTAAAAAGCCGGCATTGCGTTGGCCATGTTGGCTTGGATTGTCGCTCAGGGACGTCATCGGAGAGCGGCGATCCATTGCTCAGGTCACACAAAGACCCACCCAAGGCTGTCTCGTTTTACACCATTTATTCCATTTTATGTGCGATTTGCATATTGTAATAGATGATGTGGAAAATCCCCATATACTGCCGTACTGTAGTATGGCAGTATATGGAAGAATCAATCAGACAACCTAGGGTTAAAGTACCCTAGGGGGTTTGAAAAATAGTAAAATAAATAAATAGTTAAAAAAAAAAACTAAATTAAAAAAAAAAATAAAAAAATTCTAATAACCCCCTTTCCCTAGAACTGATATAAATATAAATAAACAGCAAAAATCATAAACATGTTAGGTATCGCCGCATCCGAAAATGTTTTTTTCACCCCGTAATGTAAAACAGCAGGCAAATTCGAAAAAAATTCAATAAAAAGTGATCAAAAGCCCGTAGAGTCCAAAAAATGGCAGTATTGAAAACGTCATCAAAAATTGCAAAAAATTACACCACCCACAGCTCCATACACCAAAGTATGAAAAAGTTTTTGGGGCACATTTACTTACCTGTCCGAGAAGTTCACCCATAGTGCATTGTGTGACGATAATGCCCTGTGCATGTGTCGCTTCCTCGCTCAGGTCCGCCGGAGTTCACCTTCTTCTTCCTGGGGCATGTAAGTGCATTGTCTTGCGACACAATTTGAAAGTGAAACCCTGCCACCCCCCCCCCCCCCCCATTTCTGCCGCATGAAAGCCGGCGCAGCCGTGCCAAAATCTGATTGCGTCTGACACAATCTCCAGTTAAATACCCAGTGGTGCAAATCCCGAAAACGTCAGAAAACCCGAGATTAGTGCGACCGTGGGACCTTAGTAAATAAGCCCAATTGGCACCAGAACGAGGTAAAATGAAGAATTTTTTTTGTACAGGAGGTTTTATGTTTTATAATATTTTCAGATGTTTACAAAAAATTATATAAATTTGGTATCCCTATGATCGACCAAAAGAATGCAGTAGTCATGTCATTTGGGGCGCACTGTGAAAGCCGTAAAAAATGTTATCACCAATTTCACAAAAATGTGAAATTTTTTTCCCGCTCCCCAGTACACGGCATAGAATATTCAATACCATCACTATGAAGTGCAATTTGTACGCAGAAAACAGCCGCACAAGCCTTTACATGGAAAACTAAAAAGTTATAGAGTGAAAAATGAATGAAAAAGGCCTATCATTAAGGGGTTAATTAGAGGCATGAACTGAACTCATCACAGATGGTGTTGTGATGCCTGGTAATACAGACGCAACAATGCGCCCAATTCTGGCGGAAAAGCTGAACTAGTGCTCCACAACTGTGATGCACCTGGCCCCTTAATATTTTGTATCTTAAAGACGGCGGGGAGGAGGGAGAATCGTGATTTTTTTCAGTTTTCTGATCATCTATTTTGGGAAAAATCATGGGTTACACATATTTCAGCTGTTGGAATTTCACTATTTCCATGCCACAAATTTTTACATGTGTTATAGACATTATTTTTATACCATCCTAATGAGATTTGTTAAGATGAGGACCTACTTTGGCATCTGATTTGGCCTAAATGAAAAATTAAGTTGTTAAAGAGGGAGCTACTGCCGCATTTTAACACTACAGAGGAATTTCCTGCGAAGAACCACTAGAGGGAGCTCTGCAAAAATGGGTGGCAAATCCACAGTGTAAGTGAACATTGCAAAACATATCAATTTTCTATAAAAATTTGCATGTATACTTCCTTTTTTATTCCAATAAAATATTTCTAAAAAAAAGAAAAAAATAAACAAATGAGAAAAAACGACTGATTTTGCAGCTCCTGGTGCAGTGCTTGATGGGACCACATGAGGGCGCTCTGGAAGACGCAGCAGCAAGGTTAAAGTGGGAAGGAGCAGAAGCAGAGCTGAAGAGCGATGCGAGAGCATCGATGAGCTCCGAGCGAGCCAGCTATCTCCTAAGCGAGCCAGCGCAGAGCGAGCACGCAGGGCTAGCGAGCGAGCGCAGAGCGAGGGAGCGCAGAGCGAGCGAGCCGAGCGCAGAGGAGCGAGCGAGCGAGGAGCGAGCGAGCGGCGCGCCAGAGGCAGAGCAGCGTGGCGAGCGCAGAGCGAGCGAGCGCAGAGCGAGCGAGCAGCGGGGCGAGCGCAGAAGCGAGCGGAAGCAGCGATGCGGAGCGAGGCGCAGAGCGGAGTCGAGCAAGCGGCGCAGGGTAGGGAGGCGCGCAGAGCGAGCGAGCGAGCGAGCGAGCGCAGAGCGAGGGAGCGGCAGAGCGTAGCGAGCGAGCGCAGAGCGAAGCGAGCGCGCCACGCCGAGCGAGCAGCGGGGCGAGAGGAGCGCAGCTGAGAGCGAGCGAGCGCGCCAGCGCCGAGCGCGGGCGATGCGCATGAGCTAGGAGCGCAGAGCGAGCGTCGCGCAGACAGCGAGAGCAGAGCGAGCGAGTTCAGAGCGGCGAGCGCAGGAGCAGGAGCGACGAGCAGCGAGGAGAGCGGGCT
This sequence comes from Engystomops pustulosus, assembly GCA_019512145.1. Taxonomy (NCBI): domain Eukaryota; kingdom Metazoa; phylum Chordata; class Amphibia; order Anura; family Leptodactylidae; genus Engystomops; species Engystomops pustulosus. The sequence goes on along the minus strand of CM033642.1, from coordinate 2,507,504 downwards.
GAGCGAGCGAGCGAGGAGTAGCGAGGGAATGCGATCGATGCAGCGCGCAAGCGACGAGCGAGCAGCGGCGAGAGAGAGCGAGCGAGCCGTCAGAGCAGCAGCGCGCCAGCGCCGAGCAGCGGGCGAGGCCAGAGCGAGATAGAGAAGAGCAGATGCGAGAGCGAGCGAGCTAGCGCAGAGCGAGGGAGCAGCGAGCGAGCGAGAGCGACGAGCGCAGAGCGAAGCGAGGCGCAGAGCGAGCGAGCGCATCTCGGAGCGAGCGCAGATGCGCGAGACAGAGCGAGTCGAGCTCAGGATCGATCTATTCTATAGATCTCTGCATCGTTCTATCTCCATATCAGCTATCTCATATCGAGAGATCTAGCGTCTATCATCGTTCGAGCGTCATATCTCATCTATATTAATATCTATCTATATATCTATCATCTTTCTATCCATATCTATGTCGTCGTATCTATTGCTTGTATATCTATCTATGTAAAAAAAAAGCAGCCACACCAAAAAACAAAAATAATAAGCTGAATCTCGGTGGGTTTTATGTTCATGAAACATTTTGGCTCTATCAGAGCCTTTCTATAGACAACTTGGGGGATCAATCACGGCTCGTACACCACGAACCGGTTGTGTTTTAGTCGTATCCTGGCGCAAAAAAGCTGATATTGCAAACTACTTTGCCCAATAGAAACCGATTAGTGCAGGCGGGGCGGTGTGCTAGGCCATAAGAAGGCAGACGTAGGGATGCCTCACACTGTGCCATAGCTATAGCCTGATGGTTAGGTAAGCACAGTTCTACACCAGAAGTAACTGCGGAGCAACCCATGACGGATTATCATAGGGCGGAGACTCATGATAGATTAAGTAGGTACGAGTTGGGGAGGAATGCATCATACTTCTGGCGCAAGATGGAGCCAGTGTAGGTTTTTTTTATATTTTTGTTTTTTAGTCTTATTTTATAAAAAAAAAAAAAAAAAAAAAATGCCCTCTCCCATTACAAACCAGTGGTCGGGGCCCTTCACCATGCATGATGCTGCCACCACCACCATGTATCACTGCTAGGATTTGATTTGGGAACGAAGGTGATGAGTTGATGGACTGGTTTTTGTATAGACAAACTGATTAGAATTAACACTAAAAGTTAAATCTTATTCATCAGACAGGGAATCCTATTCTTTAGTCTGGGAGTCCTCATGTGTTTGCCCACAATTTGCGGGCCAGGTACAGAAAGATTTATGGGTCGCCTCAAACTTCTCCTCAAGGGAGTATGGAGCGCCACTGCTACTCTTAGGAACATTAAGTGTTTGCAGAAATTGTTTTGTAACTTTGGCCAGATCTATGCCTTGCCACCAATCTGTCTCTGGACATGCACTGTGAGCTGTGAGGGCTAATTAGAACAGGTGTGTGCCTTTCCTAATCAAGTCCAATCCGTAAAAAGAAACACAGCAGGACTGTTAAGAATGAGTTAGGTAGGAACTATCTCAAGGAGATCAGAAGGAAAGTATATATGAGTAGGAGAACATATGAGTTAATATGAGGGTCACAGCACAGGGTCTGAATACTTCTGACCAGTGATATCTCAGTTTTCTTGTTTAATAAATTAGCGACAATATTTCGTCTTTTTTCTGGCAGACGGGGGGAGGGAAAGCCGGGATATTAATGCGCAAAAAAAAAAGAACTTTTTTGATCTTACCAATCGGCTGCAATAAATCAAAGGAGCTGAAAGATGTAAAAGGGTATGATACTTTATTAGCTTTATCAGTCCAAGCTGTGGCCGAAATACCAATAACCCAGTGGGTGATATTTAGTAAATAATGGCGTATAACTTTTCAGGTAGTAATCAGTTAATGTTAGAGATGAACAAATCTGTCATTGATTGTTGATTCTGTACGAATCTGGCTTATTTTCAGACGTCGGGGGGATAATATCTTGACAAACATAAAAAATAACATATGGGAAATGATTTGGTACCCAACACCCTCCAAAGTTTATGCAAAAGTTGAAAGAAATAGAAGGGTTCCTCATCGGACTATTCAAGAAATACGCCAGCGAAAGAATGGCAGCAGAAAGAAAGTATTTTCCCGAATATTTATTTCGTAATGGTGGCTCTGGAGAGGTTACATCTTAGAATAGGAAGAACGTTTAACAAAGGAAACAGACAAGGTATTAACTGTGCACCAAGGCGACGCGGGAATCAAAGGAGAGCCGTAGCAGGTTGAGGTGATGGGTGGGGGCTACGCGGGCCCAGTCAGTGCTACTGCGACCCTGGTGGTTCCTTTCAAACACAACAAGAAAGTTATGCAGCAAAACACTTATGGACGGGGCTGGATCTCCAGACTGAATTAATATGTTTGTGTTTGTTTTGCGTAAAATAATGATAAGGTTCTGTGTGCAGTCAAGCCCGGGCTCTGATGTTCCTTCAAACAAACATGTAGAGTAGACGCTAATTTCCCCCCAACTCAGCGTCAAGCCTAAAGCGGTGAGAGAGGCCGTAGGACAAACGATTGAAGCACAACAAAAAACAGGCCAAAGTGGCACGTTTAACAAATCGAGCGGGGGACGCGCGGGAGCCTCAGTTTAGTGATTCTTTAGTTAGGATGTAATGAAACGTAGAGAGTAGCAGGGGGAAATTTACTCTAACTCTTTCAGGGGGATGTGATCAATGGACCTGTTTCTCCTCCCAGACCTCCAGATAAGGAGAAGACTTGCATTGGTATTCATACCATACATCAACTTACGTACATGTTTACAAGAGTATACTATTTTGGGGAAGGTATCACGGCTTGGAACCAAGACTATGTTGCACCACGGCAGAGCTGGCAAATTACCAGACTTTCCATCTTTGTGATTTGGTCGGGTGCAGGGATGGTGCTGCGGGGCTCGCGCAGGTTGGCCACACGACCTGGGCAGGAGGCCCCGAGGATTTATAACTTTGCCGCATGACGGATAGTTACGTCATGTGCTTGCTCACCCTCTCCATAGCGGGTGCGCGTTACCTGCTTATTGCAGCACCCACTGGTAGCACCAATCACGGGTGTTAACCCTGTGATCACCAAAGACAAATCAGCTGGCCGCATTAAAAAGCCAGCATTGCCTTGGCCATGTTGGCTTGCCGGCGCAGCTGCACCAAAATCTGATTGCGTCTGCCACAATCTCCAGTTAAATACCCAGTGGCGCAAATCCCGAAAACGTCGGAAAACCCAAGTAAATAGTAAATAAGCCCCATTGGCACCAGAACAAGGTAAAATGAAGAATTTTTTTTTTGTACAGGAGGTTTTATGTTTTATAATATTTTCTGATGTTTACAAAAATGATATAAATTTGGTATCCCTATGATCGACCCAAAGAATGCAGTAGTCATGTCATTTGGGGCGCACTGTGAAAGCTGTAAAAAATGTTATCACCAATTTCACTGCATTTGAAATTTTTTTCCCGCTCCCCAGTACACGGAAAAATGAATGAAAAAGGACCTATCATTAAGGGGTTAATTAGAGGCATGAACTGAACTCATCACAGATGGTTGTAGCTTGTGATAATACAGACGCAACAATGCGTCCAATTCTGGCGGAAAAGCTGAACTAGTGCTCCACAACTGTGATGCACCTGGCCCCTAATATTTTGTATCGTTAAAGACGGCCGGGGAGAATCGTGATTTTTTTCAGTTTTCTGATGATCTATTTTTGGAAAAATCATGGGTTACAATATTTCAGCTGTTGGAATTATCACTATTTCCATGCCACAAATTTTTACATGTGTTATAGACATTTTATTATACCATCCTAATGAGATTTGTAAAGATGAGGACCTACTTTGGGCATCTGCATTTGGCCTAAATGAAAAATTAAGTTGTGAAAGAGGAGCTACTTGCATCTCCTTAACACTACAGAGGAATTTCCTGCAGAAACCACTAGAGGGAGCTCTGCAAAAATGGGTGGCAAATCCACAGTGTAAGTGAACATTGCAAACATATCAATTTTCTATAAAAATTTGCATGTATACTACCTTTTTTTAATTTCCAATAAAATATTTCTTATAAAAAGAAAAAATGAGAAAACACTGACTGATTTTTGCAGCTCCTTGGTGCAGTTGCTTGATGGACCACATGAGGGCGCTCTGGCAGAATCAGCAATGGTTAAAGTGTGTAAGTAGCAGCAGAGCTGAAGCTCTCTATCTATCTATCTATCTATCTATCTAATATC
>CM033642.1:2261833-2503176 GCA_019512145.1 Engystomops pustulosus | reverse complement strand
CACAGATCCCCCCCCCACGCACCACCACGAGCCCAACACACTCAGATCCATCTAGCGGAGAGCGAGCCATCGCCGAGCCGAAGCTAGCGAGCGACGACGAGCGAGCGAGCGAGGCGAGCGAGGGAGCGACGGAGCGCAGAGCCCAGCGAGCGCAGAGCTGTAGCGAGGCGAGCGCAGGTAAAGCGATCGCGCGTGAGCGCATAGCGGAGCGAGCGACGAGCGAGCGAGCGAGCAGCGATGCGATCGAGCGCATGAGCGGAGCGATTCATGCTACTAGCGGGGCAGCTAGCGAGCGAGCGCAGAGCTAGCTAGTCGATCGAAGCGCATAGAGAGCGAGAGGATGCGAGAGCTAGAGCAGAAGAGCAGTAGTCGAGCGATGCGAGCTAGCTATCTATCTAGTATCTATCGATCTCATATCTTATCTATATCTTCTTCTCATCATATCTATCGATCTCTATTCATTTCGATGCCCATATCTACGCTTATCTATTGTGTCATACTATCTATCTATCTCATTATATTATCTCATATATCTATCTCATAATTATCTCTCTATTCTCTTTTATCTCAATCTATCGCTTATCTATTTGTGTCTATATATCTATGTAAAAAAAAGAAGCACACCTAACAAAAAATGGAAAGTGAATACCTTTATTCTGCAACATGTTTTTGGGCATCTATCAGAGCTTTTTATAAAGCACCCACACAACTTGCCCGGGACACATCACGGCGCGTACCAGAGGAACAGGTTGTGTTTGGTAGAAATTCCCCCTGGATGGTTTTCAGTCGCCTATCAGGATTCCAAAGTTGAATCATCCCTCCGACCCCATCTACATTACCATCTAAACTGATAGGCAGGGTGGGGGGGGTGGGGTCCCGCACCCCGGTGCCCCACTGGAAGCCCCCAGGAGACGGAGGGATGCACCCCACACCTGTGCACTAGCATAGAACTGTGGGTTCAGAGTATAGCACAGTTATACACCAGAACTAACTGGCGGAAGCAAACCCATGCGGATTATCTGAGGGACGGAGCCTCCTGATAGATCAGTAGGTACGAGCTTGGGGGAATTGATCTACTTTGGTGCAAGATGAGCGTGATGTTAAGGAAAACTACAACTACTTCAAGCAACGGAATGAGAGTGAAGCACACCACTCTGGAGGCTATTTTATGATGTGATCACGACCACATTACTCTTGGTTAGTGAAATAAACCCATGGTTTATGTGAAAAAACGTTGTAATTAACATATGCAACCCACCCCATGCGGTCTCCGGTGATACACATACGTCATATCGCTATTTCGTTCCCTGGCCCACCGAACATAAATATGCACGACACCCTCTTTATCTAATCTCCCTCCTTCATGTCCCAGGAGACGGTGAGGTTCACCACCCCGGCGGTATCGCGCATTGCGCGACAGCCAAATCTCTGCTGGGTGACGATTCTCATGCCACACGCAGGCCCTGCGCAAACGACGGTCTCTGCGGGGTTTTCAGGCGACGGAGTTCTCCTAATCCCGTTTCAGGGCGCAGATTTGTTTTTGTTGAAAAGGTTTGTGTCGCTAGGATCCCCACTGGCACCAAAGCGATAATGCTATGCTCCCACTTACACAACGAGAGTCTATGCTCCCACTTACACCAACTGCTAGTCTATGCCCCCACTTCACCAAACGATAGTCTATGCCCCACTTACCCAAACGGATATGTCATGCTACAACTTACACAAACGATAGTCTGCCTACACACGTACAACAAACGTCGCTATGCCCCCACCCACTTACACAACGATACGTATAGCTCCCACTACCACCCAGCACGAGAAAAGACCGCAGAATCGACTGACCTCTTCCCATCCCGATCCCTTCTCCCCCTTTCCCCAATGACACAATGGACTAATATAAAACTATATAATTTATGTAGATAATAAGTAAAAAATATAAGATATATATGCAACCGACACCATGTGTGAAGTATATATAAAATACTAATATAACAGACGGAAGTCTAAGCATTTTTTTTTCTCGAGGCCTATATGGTTTTTAAATTATTAAATTAAAGTTTAAATTTAAGTTATTAAATAACGTGCTTACATTAGGGCTCACGGCATTTCTTTATCCTGGGTCGGCTCTATACTCAGATCTATATTACTGATCGCAGAAAGAAATGTGAAGAAAAACTCTAACACTTAACCCAGTATGTTGATAGGTGAGTCTATGTAATATGGGTCGCAATCCATTTTTTCAATGCATTAATATTTTTATAGCAGTATTGAGGTTTTCCAAATGTTATTCTGTTTGATTGCTAGCTGTATATAATATGACAACGACTTTCTATCTCATATCTATCGCTTATCTATTGTGTCTATCTATCTATGTAAAAAAAGCAGCACACCAACAAAAAAATAAAGTGAATACCTTTATTCATGAAACATTTTGGCTCTATCAGAGCTTTTCTAAAGCACAACTTGGGGGACCCATCACGGCTCGTACACAGGAACACGGTTGTGTTTTGGTAGCCATTCCTGGCTGTGTTTTAGTCGCTATTCAGCTATTCCAAAGCTGAATATTGCATCTACTTCACCCTCTAAACTGATAGGGCAGGGGGGGGGGGGGGTTGGACAACAGCGAATGTGTCCGGATTATCAATTAAACCAGGTCAGAAGGGAAAACTGACTATGGCTCGCTTTACTTTTCCAGCACAGTATATCTATACGGAAAAATCAGAATCCAAAAACGGAAGATGGAGTAAGTAGGATCCCATGCTATAGGTACCATATGACCTCTATAGGGCCATTAGAGGGAAGAGGCCAGTCCCATGTTGGTCCATTCTGACTTGGGAATTGGGAGGCAATAACCCAAAGGGGTACCTAGCAGTTGAGCTGCTATAGGAGGGTTCTGTCCAAGGTAGTCCCAACACCTTTGTTATTGGGCAGAAAAAATCTGGTTGGTCCCTTTACGTTCCTAATGAATGAAAAGAACCCAAGTGTTTATACATGATTCAGGCCAAACATATGTATGATTTGGTCCCAACACCTTTGCCTTCTTTGGGGAAGCGGATAGACTCATGTTGGGGCCATCCACCTTTCCGTCAGGAAGCAAAAACCCATAGACCCATAGACTCTTCTCCATGTGTCCTGCAGACTCTTCTCCATGTTTCCTGCAGACTCTTCTCCATGTTTCCTGCAGACTCTTCTCCATGTGTCCCGCAGACTCTTTTCCATGTGTCCCGCAGACTCTTTTCCATGTGTCCCGCAGACTCTTCTCCATGTTTCCTGCAGACTCTTCTCCTTGTGTCCTGCAGACTCTTCTCCATGTTTCCTGCAGACTCTTCTCCATGTGTCCTGCAGACTCTTCTCCATGTGTTCTGCAGACTCTTCTCCATGTGTCCTGCAGACTCTTCTCCGTGTTGCCTGCAGACTCTTCTCCGTGTTGCCTGCAGACTCTTCTCCATGTTTCCTGCAGACTCTTATCCATGTGTTTTGCAGACTCTTCTCCATGTGTCCTGCAGACTCTTCTCCATGTGTCTGCCAGACTCTTCTCATGTGTCCTGCAGACTTTCTCCAGGTGTCCTGCAGGACTCTTCTACATGTGCCTGCAGCTCTGCAGTGTCCTGCCAGACTCTTCTCATGTGTCCTGCAGACTCTTCTCCATTTGTCCTGCAGACTCTTCTCCATGTGTCCTGCAGACTCTTCTTGTGTCCTGCAGATCTTCTCTGTGTCCTGCGACTCTTCTCATGTGTCCTGCAGATCTTTCTCATGTGTCCTGCAGATCTTCTCCATTGTGTCCTGCAGACTCTTCTCCATGTTTCCTGCAGACCTTTCTCCATGTTTATTGAAGACTCTTCCCATGTGTCCTGCAGACTCTTCTCCATGTGTCCTGCAGACTTTCTCCATGTGTTGCAGACTCTCTCATGTTTCTTGAGACTCTTCTCCATGTGGTCCTGCCCAGACTCTTCTCCATGTGTCCTGCAGACTCTTCTCCATGTGTCCTGCAGACTCTTTCATGTGTCCTGCAGACTCTTCTCCACGTGTCCTGCAGACTCTTCTCCACGTGTCCTGCAGACTCTTCTCCATGTGTCCTGCAGACTCTTCTCCACGTGTCCTGCAGACTATCTCAGGTCCTGTAGACTCTCTCCACGTGTCTGCCAGACTCTTCCTCCACGTTGTCCTGCAGACTCTCTCCACGTGTCCTGCAGACTCTTCTCCACGTGTCCTGCAGACTCTTTCTCCACTGGGTCCTGCAGAATCTTCTCAAGGTGTCTGCAGACCTTCTAAACGTGTCCTGCAGACTCTTCTCCAAGTGTCCTGCAGACGCTTCTCACGTGTCCTGCCAGACTCTTCTCCACGTTTCTGCAGACTCTTTCTCCACGTTCTGTATACTCTTCTCAATGTGTCTGCAGACTTTCTCCATGTGTCATGCCAGACTCTTTCATGGTCCTGCAGACTTTCTCCATGTGTCCTGCAGACTTCTCTCCATGTGTCCGCAGACTCTCTCATGTGTCCTGCAGACTCTTCGCCATGTTTCCTGCAGACTCTTCTCCATGTTTCCTGACAGACTCTCGCCATGTGTCCTGCGAATCGTCTGCCATGGTCTGCAGACTATTCTCCAGTGCTGCAGACTCTTCTCCATGTGTCTGCCAGACTCTTCTCACGTGTCTGCAGACTCTTCTCACGTGGCCTGCAGACTCTTCCCACGGTCCTGCAGACTCTTCTCCACGTGTCCTGCAGACTCTTCTCCACGTTTCCTGCAGCTCTATCCACGTGTCATGTATACTCTTCTCCATGTGTACTCCAGACTCTTATCCATGTGTCATGCAGAATACTTCTTCTCCATGTGTCCTGCAGACTCTTCTCCATGTGTCCTGCAGACTCTTCTCCGTGTGTCCTGCAGACTCTTCTCCGTGTGTCCTGCAGACTCTTCTCCGTGTGTCCTGCAGACTCTTCTCCGTGTGTCCTGCAGACTCTTCTCCATGTGTCCTGCAGACTCTTCTCCATGTCAGCAGCAAGTAAATTGAGGATGTGCAAGGAATTAGTGCCTTGGATCGATAAAATTATATTACATTTCTGGTGGTGTGTACAGAATTGTGAAAGAAATCCAAGAATGCTACAAGAGAAATGGTTTTCGGTACTTCACCATGTAGCCAACACTCACCAATGGGAAGGGTCTTTGTATAGCGAATGCAGTCATGACCCTTTGGAAGATGATGACCGTGATTTAATGTGGTTAAAAAAAGGGCTACCACCACACAACAATCTTGAGAGAATTGTAAAACAAGAACAACTGATCAAAGAAATACCACATCTGGTTCACAATTGCCACACCGGAAAACTTGAAAATTTCCATAGTCTAGCACTAAAATACCGATCCAAACGCATTCACTTTGGTATTGATTCAATGGAGGCACGAACAAAATTGGCTGCTCTGACACACAACTACAATGTGGGTCGCCCACAAGCAGTTGTGCGATTCGAAAAAAAAAATTCTGAACCGCAAGGTACAAAAAGAACAACCTTGGTAATACCAAAGGGTAAATCTCGTTGGTTTGTAAGGGATGTTTACGAAAAGGTAAATGTAGACCTTGGAAGAATTGTCCATCACTGTTTTAAGACTGGTGAAAGGAGAAGTATCTACTGAATGGACTTCCAGAACACCCACATTGCCTCCAAATCTGGCAAATCAAGAGTGTCCAAACAAAGAAGAGATAAAGAGACATCGCCTGACTCGATTTAGATGTTCTGAAGACCATTTTAATCTATAATATTGTAAATTAAATTATGTTTTATTGCAATCTGTGACAGTTTTAACTATTTGTTACAATGTTTAATTAAAAGTTGATAGTTTTTACTAACCAATCATATAGTATGTTGTATTTTATTACAATATTATACTATAGTCAGCATTATCAGTAAGAAGTAGTACTGTTATTTATATATTCCCTTACAGCGGCCATTTTGAACAAGATAACCATTTCTGAGCAAAAAAGAGTTAATTTTAAAGTCAACTTACAACATGAAGGACTTTTTTTAGGGAGAGATTAAAATCTCTAACAGTCTCACATATAACTTATACTTCAATTGAAAAAGCACAATACTTGCATGAAAAATACAAATATTACACAATTTTCGATGCAAAATATAAATCTTTATTAAAAAACTTATAACATAAATAGTCTTCCATTTTTATAATATATTAACATTGTATAAATTGTAACATTGTTGAAACAAACAACAGAGAACCAATGAACGTTTAGTTTTAAATGTGATGTAAAGTTTTTTGCATTAATTTTATTGTAAAGCAAAAAATTCGGCAGGATCATCATCACACTGTTGAAAACCAACATACTGGTCATCCGGGTCTGGGTACGCATCTCTCACATTTTTGACAACACAAGATGGGATTGGCCTTCTGTTACCAACACCCAGATAACCATGGATCCAAGTAGTAAACGCTCTATAGAATGTTTTGCGAATACATCTGTCAAAAATAAATCAATATTAATAAACTTTTTGGACATAGTGCAAGACATAGTAATGAAAGCATTACTTGAAAATTTATCAATCAATTCATACAGTTTTTCATGATCTCTTTTGGATGTCTTGCAATGGAAAGATTCTTTGTAGACATACAATGATTTAAAAACTGTCCATGTTGATATGCCGGACATGCCGCTGAAAGCCGTTATTCTATAAATTGCTCTGATTATTATGAACATACACATATTCTTAGAAAAATTATTGAAATCTTTCCATAGCACAAAATCATGCAGAAATGTATGAATTGACTATGTGGAACAATTGGTTTGACTTTTGTCATGCCATTGTTCTCTGTCTACGATATCTTACATTACCTGTGAAATATTTTTTGGGGTGGTGGACGCATAAACTGACCGGCTAAACGAACATTTATGGTGGTAGTGTCTGGTCTTTTACAGTAGATGTTAAAAAGATCATGTTGAATGATGCAAGTAAAGGATTCTAAATAGGGATCTATGTTCTTTATTTCTTGGCAACATATCGACTCTATATTAGTTGGCATTTTAACACAATTTGTGCAGGTACACCAAGATGTGTTTGTTGTTCTATCCTCCTCCTCTTCTGTATCATGAAATACAACATATTGAGGATTCTCACTGATCCTGGGGTTGACTGGAAAACAGCTCAAAGTTGATGTTTTTCCAGATAATTTCATGTCTAGCTCTGCAATTAGATTATTCATCTGTAACAATAACAACAAAAGGATAATATTAATAGAAACTTGAAGTTTAGAAAAAACAAAAAAAAAGAAAATTGTCAGCCAAGATATTTACCGCAGTAGAAAAATCCTCTAGGGAGGTACCATGTGGGTGCTGGGTCTCCATTAATTCCGGTGATGATCTGGTTCTAGCTTGTTTAATTACTGGAGGAACACTCTCATCAAAAAGAACCTACAACAAGTAAAAAGTATTCTTATATTATAATTTAACATTTTTATATAGGCATTATCCATCTTATGTACAAAACCACTTCGACAGTTTGTTTCAACAGTTGAATTTGTATGCAAGTCAGAATGATATGTCTTATAATTGTAAACACACCCAATTTTTTTACATAAAAAATATACAAAGTCTTTGAATTGCAATGGTCAACCCCTACCCATGTGTTAGCCGTAATGTCGAATATCATCATCCATGTCTCCATTATATATAGCCATCCCGCCTCCAACACTATATATGGCCCATAAAACCAATGCAGTACATAGCTAGCCCAGTATCTCTATCATATAGGCAAATATCCTACAATAACAAAATCATCAGCAAGCCACCAGTAACTCTGACCTCTGGTGACCTCTCTGGATTTGCCAATATTCCCAGTCTGCAATGATCAGCTGTAAGGTTTATTTAATGAAGCTGTTACTAATCCTTGTTCCAATTACAGCAAAAATTTGGGAATCTACAATTGGCACAGGTGTAAAAATGAGTAAGGTGTCGATCTATGATAAAATATAGTGTTTCGACCTAACATACATACTAATTCAAATCTATTCAAATAAAAAATTATGGAACCCTTCTTGCATGTAACCCTGGGACTGATTGTAGTGATTATACTAACTTGTAGGCCAAAATCGTCTTCAACGTAACAGGCAATGATGTCATAATTTGTTTCAACCATAATCTCTTGATTTTCACCAATAGTTGCAGCAAACTCAAGATCGGACGGGATCGAGTCCTACATAACGACAAAAAATAAATGTATTTATTGAAAGAAACTACTTAGTGTGGGCGGTTATTGACACGTGCCGTAGTATAATACAAACTAGCGCATGACATTTATATGATGGAATAATGTTATTTTACTGCTGCTGTACATGTTATTGACCGCTGGCCACGGTGCAACACCAACAGCAAATGTCCTTCCAAGGTGGTGTCAACAAGCTACGGTTGAAGGTATATGTTGTCTAAAAGACGAGTGTGATTATGTTAGGAAACAAAAGGACAAAGCATCTTACCTGGCTAGTGATGAGTATTGAAGCAAGATTTTCACTCGCAACCTCATTATGTTCTTCCGCTGACCTGGACGAATTGATTTTAAAAGCCTTTTTTTTGCAACAAACTAGGGCATAAGAAGCTAAAAGAAGAGCAGGTGCTGCTAGATGGGGCACTCACCAGTATGTCAGTGAGCTTGGTTTACAATCCTTCATCCCGGTGGTAGATGTCCTTTAAACACTGATTTTTCATTAAAAAAAACTCTTATCTTGTTTTGTTAATTTTTTTTTCACGAATGTCCTAATTTTCCTTCACCTGCCTCCCTCCCCATGCTCTGGAATTAGCTACAGTAGATGTCATTTTGAAGGAATCGACCAGAGCAAAGCTGAAAACATTTGGAATTGTTTCGGTGCCAGAAAATTGTCGGACTCCCACTGATTCTACGACCAACCAATAGACTCGCTCATCTCTAGTTACCACAGTATATGTATAGACAAGTCATTAGTGATAGTTATTGATCCTATCCATCAATGAGCTGCTGACAGTCATTAGTGGTTGGACATTTGATGATCTCTTAAGTTGAAGCTGTGATCATAATGATTACATGAGTGTTACTTCTAAGAGTATGACGTTTACCACAGATTCTCAACCTCTTCAAGCCAAGTATTCCATAAAAATAGATCCACGGAAGCCCCTAAGGAAGCCATTAGTTATAAATGTGACAAAACAAGGATTGGAGACATCAGCAGCGATAATATATGTCTGACAGGGACATTGCTGGGGATCTTTTGTCCAAAGCTCTGAATTCACTAGTTACTAGAATTTTAGGGTCTCTCTCTGTGGGGCACATTTACTAGGGGTCCGAATCGCTCATTTCCATCGGGTTTTCCGAATTTTACCGTTTTGCGGGATTTTGGCGCATGCGATCGGATTGTGACGCATCGGCGTCGGCTTGCATGCGGCGGAAATATTGGGGCATGGCCGTTAGAAAACCCGACGGAATCGGAAAAACCGCAGTATTTTAAAAAAAATAGTGTCGCTTGACACGCACTTACAAGCACCAGGAAGAAGAAAGTGAACTCCTTGGCGCAGCAGCAACACCTGGTAGATATCGGGCGCACGACCTAAGTGAATCCCGGCAGAACGTGAATCCACGTCGGAGAACGCGGCGCGGGATCGTGAATGGACCGGATAAGTAAATGTGCCACATTGTGTTGTACTATTGCAGTATTTTGGGGGAGGGGGCAGTGTTAGGGGTAAACGATGGATAACACTGTAAGGCCTCATTACCATTGCTGTGTGCTTGTCCGGACTGTATCTTCACCCCTCCTCCCTCCATAGGAAGACGAGCAACCGCTCCCCAACTCGGTCACGGTGTAGGGATGGATTGTGTGCTCACCAGGCCATGACCAGAAGCCATTTAAGTCTATCAGATCACGGCCCCCAGTAACGTCATGTGAATGAGCCCTTAGTGGAACATGATGTAGCAGATAATGGTAAAGTGAAGAACACTCCAAAGGGAGGACGTTTTGCTGGGAGAAGAAACTGGGTGGTCTGGACTTAATTGAGAAGATAAGGAACAAGAACAACTACATTCCAAGGACACATCAACTGCGGTGACCAGATGTAATAGAGAGGGATTTCTGCAGTTGTATACAATATGCAGAGCTGTTTTTGGTGGAAGTACATGTGAGGGTGACAGGTACAGGACTGGATGCTACTGAAAATTCACTACATATACATTGGGGTCAATCCCCAGATTTTTTATTGCCCCAACATCACAGGTTTGATGAGGAATAATGCAGCATTGTTCTTGTCAACAAATAACATGGTGATCATCATAAAGAGAGAAGATACCTGGAGAGTGGTGACAGACAGACACCAACGTGTCAGACCACCAAGGACCACCCTAGTGTAGTATTGTTAAATAAAAATGATAAAAGATGTATCTGTGCGATAAAACCCCTCACGTGGTTCCAGATGAGTGAAAGCCTTGAAAGAAAGTAAACGGTGGCAGCCAGTCCGACCTTTTGCCTCGTCTCGAATGGGTCCAGGAAATCACTTTGTCAAGGTGGATAATGTATGAGCCCGTATGAAGGAACAAATGGTAATGGACCGGCGCTCCAGAAGCCCTGTAGGTAATAAGTGGCTTTATTATGGCAATTCAATGGGACGTGTTTCAGCTCCGGACTGGAGCTTTCATCAGCCATTACCATTTGTTCTTCCATACGGGCTCATACATGGTGATCATCATGAGATGGCGCCCCCTAGATTTGGTATGTAGCAGTGTCATTTCCTTAAGGGGTCACCATGGAAAGCTTTGATGATGAATGTAAACTCATTTTGTTAGAGGGGATTCTAGAGCAGGAAAAACCACAGCGAAGAACGGACCTAAATCGGAAGATACTTGTAATAGGAGCACTATGTGATTGGGAAGATACTTGGAGGAGGAGCACTATGTGTTGAGGAAGATACTTGGAGGAGGAGCACTATGTGATTGGGAAGATACTTGGAGGAGGAGCACTATGTTATTGGTAAGATACTTGGAGGAGGAGCACTATGTGATTGGGAAGATACTTGGAGGAGGAGCACTATGTTATTGGGGAGATACTTGGAGGAGGAGCATTATGTGATGGGGAAGATACTTGGAGGAGCACTATATGAATGGGAAGATACTTGGAGGAGGAGCACTATGTGATTGGGAAGGTACTTGGAGAAGGAGCACTATGTGATTGGGAATATACTTGGAGGAGGAGCACCATGTCATTAGGAAGATACTTGGAGGAAGACCACTATGTGATTGGGAAGATACTTGTAGGAGGAGCACTATGTGATTGGGAAGATTTGTGAAGGAGGAGCACTATGTGTTTGGGAAGATACTTGGAGGAGGAGTACTATGTTATTGGGAAGATACTTGGAGGAGGAGCACTATGTGATTGGGAAGATATTTGGAGGAGGAGCACGATGTGATTGGGAAGATACTTGGAGGAGATACTATGTTTATTGCGGAAGATCCTAGGAGGAGGATTAACTATGTTATTGGAAGCTTACTAGGAGGAGGAGCACATGTGATGGATATACTTGGCGTTGGATGAGCCACTATGTGATTGGATAAGATACTTGTGGATGAGCACTATGTGATGGTGAAGATACTTGAGGAGAGCACTAATGTATGGGAGATACTTGGAGGACACACTATGTGAATGGGGAAGATAATTGCAAGGATTACTATGTGATTGGGAAGATACTTGGATGAGAGCACTATTGATTGGACTATACTTGAAAGAGGAGCACTATGTGATGGTAAGATACTTGGAGGAGGAGCACTATGTTTGGGAAGATACTTGGGGAGGAGCCTATTTGATGGACTGGGAAAATACTTGGAGGCAAGAGCATCTATCCTATGGGGATATACTTGGATGAGGATCTCCTATGTTGATTCGGGAAATACTTGCAGGAGGACCACTATCTTATTGGAAATACTTGGATGATGAGCACTACGTTATGGGAAGATCTCTTGGAGGAGGACACTATCGATTTGGAGAATACTTGGATTAGGTAGCACTATGTTTATTTGGGAAGAGTCTGCTTGGAGGAGTAGCACTAATTCGTGTCGAGGATACTTGGTAGGAGGACACGAGTGTTTTGGGAGAGACTTGGGAAGGAGTGATACTATCTGATTGGAAGCAGACTACGTATTGCGCCAGCGAAGATCCACGTATTGGTTAGATCCTGAGAGGAGGCACTAGCCATCTGATGTGGGAAAGATACTTCGGATGAGAGCCACTAACGTTACTGCGAAGATATCTGCATGGAGGAGGAGCACTACTTAGATGTGGAAGAAATTATTGTAAAACTGAGTAGGAGAAAGCACTAGTGTATGTGGAAGATACTTGGCTAGGAGGAAACTATCTTTATTTGGGAAGATACTTGTGAGGAGGAGCACGATCTTATGGGACAAGATACTTGGATGTAGGAGCACTACGTTTATGCGAAGATACTGGAGGAGAGAGCACTATGTGATTTAGGGACAAGTACTTTGGAGAGGAGCGCACTATGTGATGGGTAAGTACGTTGGAAGGAGGACCAACTAAATGTGATTGGGGAAGATACTTGAGGGACGGAGCACTATTTGATTGGGACATGACTGAGGATGGAGCAATATGTATTGGGAAGATACTTGGAGGAGGAGCACGCTAATGTGATTGGGAAGTACTTTGGCGGAGCACATGTATTGGGAAGATATTGGAGAGGAACCTATGTGATTGGGAAGTATACTTGAGGAGCACTATTTGATTTGGGAGATACTGTGGAGTAAGGAGCAACATTTGTTTAGGAAGATATTTGGAGAGAGACACTCAATGTGTTGGAAGATACGTGAGAGGAACCGACTATGTGATGGGGAAGATACTTGAGGGCACTATTTGAAATATTGGGAGGACTATTGATGGAATCACTTGGTCGATTTCTTGTGGATTGGGAGATACTGTGGAGGAGGAGCATATTGAGATGATTGTAGAGAGCACTATTTATGTGAAGAATCGGAGGAGAACACTATGTGATTGGGAAGATACTTGGAGAGGAGCACTAATTTGGATGTAGGAAGATTTTGGATGGAGGGTCACTATGGCATTGGGAATAATACCGTTGAGGAGGAGCACTAGTCTATTGGGAACGATAACGTGGAGGACGAGGAGCCTGCTGAGTACACTATGTGATTGGGGAGATATCTCTCTGAGTAGGAGCACTAATTGATTTGGCGAGATTACTTTGGGAGGAAGAGCACTATGTATATGGGAGATATGTGGAGGAGGGAGCAGCTATGTGAGCTGGAAGATATCTGGAGAGAGTCACTTGTGCATGGGATAAATACTTGGGGGAGAGCAACTGCTGATTGGTAAAGATTCATTAGGAATGAGCACTAATATTGGAAGATCAATTGAGAGGAGCCTCTATGTGGCGATCTGAATGACATCATTGGTAAAAACTGGAGGAGGAGCACTACATATTTGGAAGATAATTGAGGAGGAGCACTATCTGATTTGAGATAATTGGAGAGGGCACTATGTGATTGAAATATGTTGGAGAAGGAGCCTACATATTGGTAATACTTGGAGGATAGCGAAACTGAACTGATTTGGAAGAATATTTTGGAGTAGAGGTCAACTACGTATTTGGAAGTATTGGAGGATGAGCACTATGTGATTGGAATAATCTTGGGGATGAAGCACCATGTATTAGGAAGAATACTTGGAGGAAGACCACTTGTGATTGGGGAGATACTGGAGGAGAGCAACTAGTTATTGGGAAGAATACTTGGAGGAGCACTATTGACTTGTGGAAAGATAATTGGAGTAGGAGCACCTAATGTGACTTGGGAAGATATTTGGAAGGAGAGCCACTATGTGCTTGGGGAAGATACTTGGAGGAGGAGCACTACTGACTTGCGTTAGATACTGGTAGAGAGCACGCCAGATGTGGAAGATACATGGAGGAGGAGCACTATCTTATTGGGAAGATACTTGAACGGAGAGACTACAGATTGGTCAAAATACTTGGGAGGAGGAGTCACTCTGATTTGGAAATACTGGAGGAGGAGCATTTGTGATGGTGAAAGTACTTGGAGGAGTCACTCTATGAATGGGAAGATCTTGGGAGGCAGAGCCCGATGTAATGTGAAATACTGGGAGGAGCACTATGATTGGCACGGTACTTGGAGGAGGAAGCACTTGTGATTGTAATATACTTGGAGGAGGAGCACCATTCATTAGAAGATACTTGAGGCAGACCACTATGGTATTGGAAGATCTTGTAGAGAGCACTATGTTATTGTGGAAGATTTGTGAAGGGTAGGAGCACTATTTTTGGGGTAAGAGTACTTGGCGTGGGGAGGGACGTAATATGGTTTTGGTATAGATACTTGGAGAAGGACAACTAATGTTGAGTTGGGAGATAACTTTGAGAGGATAGCAACGTATGTGATGGGAGATCACTTGGAGAGGAGTACTTGTTATTGGGAATAATACTAAGGATGGAGTACTATGTTATGGGTAAGATACTAGGGGAGGAGCACTATGTGGTGGAAGATAGCTTGGTGGATGAGCACTAATGTGATTGGGAAGATACTTGTGTGGATAGCACTATGGATGGGGAAGATACTGGTGAGGAGCACTAGTGGTGAGGAAGATGACCTTGGAGGAGCACTATGTGATGGGGAAGATACTTGGACGAGGAGTTACTATGTGATGGGGAAGATACTTGGAGGAGGAGTCACTGATGTGAATGGGAGATTACTTGGAAGAGATGAGCACTAATGTTATTGGGACGTATACTTGAAAGAGGACACTATGTGATTGGGAAGATACTTGGAGAGGTAGGCACACTTTGATTGGTGACAGATCTTGGAGAGGGCACTATGTGATGGGAAAAATACGGGGAGAGGAGCACTATCCTTGATTGGGAAGATACTGGATGAGGACACTCATGTTTTATTGGGAAGATTCTTGCAGGAGGAAGCAACTATCTGATTGGGAAGATACTTGGATGAGGAGCACTACGTTATTGGAAGATACTTGGAGGAGGAGCACATCTGATTTTGGTAGATACTGTGGAGAGGAGCACTATGTTATTGGGAAGAATCTTGGATGATGCAGCACTACAGGTGATGTCGAGATTACTTGGATGATGGCTCACTATGTTATTGGGAAGATACTTGGAGAGGAGTACTATCTGGATTGGGAAGTATATTTTGGATGAGGATCCGACGTTATTTCGGAAGATACTTGGAGAGGAACTGTCACTATCTGATTGGGAAGATACTTGGAGAGGAGCACTATCTGATTGGAAATAGACTACTTGCGGAGGATCACTATGTGATTGGGAATACTGCTAGGAACTATGGTGAGTGAAGATACTTGAGGAGGCGACTATCTTATTTGGGAGATACTTGGAAGGAGCACTATCTGATTGGGAAGATACTTGGATGAGGAGCAACTACGTTTATGTTGCGAAATACTTGGAGGAGCACTATGTGATTGAAGTGATTGGCGGAGGAGCACTATGTATTGGGAAGATACTGGAGGAGGACCACTATGTGATGGGGACGATCCTTGAGGAGGACACTATGTGATTGGGAAGATCTTGAGGAGGAGCATAATGTGATTGGGAAGATACTTTGGAGGAGGGAGCCTATGTGATTGATGAAATACTTTGAGGAGCACTATGTGATTGGGAGATATTTTGGAGGTGGACACTATGTGATTGGGAAGATACTTGAGGAGCACTATGTGATGGTAAGATACTGAGGGGAGCACTAAGTGATTGTCAGTAGAGCTTGGAGGAGGAGCACTATGTGAGTGGGAAATACCTGATAGGAGGAACCACTATATATGGGGAAGATATCATTGAGGAGGAGCCTCTATGTGATGGGAAGATACTTGGAGGAGAGTTCAATAGGTGTTGACCAAGATACTATGGAGGAGGACCCGCTTGGGTGATTGGGGATATACTTTGGGGCGACGATCCCCCTTGTGATCATTGGGAAATTACTGGAGGAGGAGCTGCTCATGTGATTTAACGTCAAGATGTTTGGAGGAGGAGCACTATTGATTGTGCGAAGATCGGTGGAGGCAGTCGAGCACTATGTTATTGGGAATACAATCTGTGGACAGGGGGACCACTCTTTGGATGGGGAAAGAATACTTGGAGGAAGGCACTATGTGAATTGGAAATACTTGGAAGGAGCACTAATGATTGGTAAATAATTGGAGGAGAGCACATGTGATTGGGAAATAGTTGCAAGGGGACCATGTGCTTGGGAAAGATACTTGGAGAGTAGTCACTACGTGATGGTAAGATCACTGAGAGGAGCCCCTGACACTGGATTTGGAAAGATACATGGTAGGGAGGAGCACTATCCTTATTGGGCGAAGATACTTGGAGGCTGTCGCACTACATATGGGTAAAATAACTTGGAGGAGGAGCATACATGATTTGGAAGATACTTGGAGGAGGGACACGACGTGATTTGGAAGATAATTGGAGGATGAGCACTATGTATTGGGAAGAATATTTTGGCGGAGGAGCACTACATGATTGGTAGATACTTGGCGGATGAGCACTACGTGATTTGGAAGATGATTTGGAGAGAGCACTACTGGTGATTTGAAGCATAATGGAGGAGGAGCACTATGTATTGGGAAGATATTTGAGAAGGACAATATGTGATTGTGAGATACTGGAGAAGCACTATGTGATTGGGAAGATACTTGTGAGGAGCACTACTTGATTTGGAAATATAATTGGGGGAGAGGAGCACTATGTGATTGGGAAGGATATTTGGAGGAGGAGCTCTATTGATTGGTGAAGATACTTGAGGGGACACTATAGTGATTGGAAGATATTTAAGGAGGACACTCTGTTATGGAAGAATACTGGAGGAGGAGCTCCGTCTCGATTGGAAATACTTGGAGGAGGGGGGAGCACGATCTGATTGGGAAGATACTTGTAGGATGGAGCCTATGTGATGGGAAATATACTTGGAGTAGATCACTAGGTGATTGGAAGATACTTGGAGGAGGAGGATACTTATTGGAAATACTTGAGAGGAGAGCCTATCTGTTGGAAGATACTTGGATGAGGAGCACTACGTTATTGCGAAGATACTTGGAGGAGGAGCACTATGTGATTAGGAAGGTATTTGGAGGAGGAGCACTATGTGATTGGGAAGATACGTGGAGGAGGACCACTATGTGAGGGGAATGATCCTTTGAGGGAGCCTATGGTTTTGGAGATACTTGGAGGAGGAGCAAATATGTGAATGGGGAGATACTTGGAGACGGAGGAGCACTATGTGATTTGGTAAGAATCCCTTGGAGGAGCACGTAGTGATTGGGAAGAATAGTGGAGGAGGACATATGTGATTGGAAGAACTTGTAGGACACTATGTGATTGGGGAAGATCCTTGGGTGAGGAGGATCCTATTGAGTAGGAATATATTTGAATGAGCACTATGTGGATTGGGGGGAAGATACGTGGGGAGGACCACTATTTGAGGGGAAGATACTTTGAGGACAT
This sequence comes from Engystomops pustulosus, assembly GCA_019512145.1. Lineage (NCBI taxonomy): Eukaryota > Metazoa > Chordata > Amphibia > Anura > Leptodactylidae > Engystomops > Engystomops pustulosus. Next base: position 2,485,642 of record CM033642.1, on the reverse strand, counting down.
ATGTGATTGGGAAGAGTATTTGTATAGGAGCACTATGTGGATGGAAGATACTTGACGAGAGCAATATGTGATTGGGAAGAGATACTTTGGAGGAGCGAGCACTATGGTTAGGTGAAGATCTTGGAGGAGAGGCACTATGTATTGGGAAAGTGCGCTGTGGAGGAGAATAGCACTTTGTGACAGGAAGATCTTGCGGAGGAAGGAGCTTATGTGATTGTGGAAATACGTGGGAGTGAGAGCACTATGTGTGTGGGGGTGTGTGAAGATACGGGAAAGATGGACCACTATGTGATGGGGAGATACTGGTGGTGGGAGGAGCACTATGTGATTGGAAGATCTTGGAGGAGCACTATATGATTGGGAAGATATTGGAAGGAGGAGCACTATGTGTTGGAAGATATTTGGAGGAGGAGCACTATGTCTTGGCAGATACTGGGAGGAGGAGCACTACGTGATTGGGTAAGATACGTTGAGGAGAGCCTACTGAATGTGGAAGATCCTGGGGAGGAGCACTATCTTATTGGGAAGATACTTGGAGGAGGAGAGCCTACATGATTGGTAAAATACTTGGGAGAGGAGCACTACACATGATTTGAATATACTTTGGAGGAGAGCACTACGTGATTTGGAAGATACTTGGAGGAGGAGCACTATGTGATTGGAAGAATATTTTGGAGAAGGAGCACTAACATGAATGTAAAAGAGTACTTGGAGGAGGAGCACTTCCGTCTCAATTTGGAAGATATTTGAGGAGGAGCCCCGTGATCTGGAAGTAATCCTGTTAGGAGGAGCACTATGTTGATTGGGAATATACGGTGGAGAGCAGCACCACTCATTAGGAGATACTTGGAGGAAACACTATGTGATGGGAAGATACTTGGAGGGAGGACGCACTATGTGATTGGAAGATCTTGGGGTCGCACTATATGAGTGCATGAAATAAACATGGCGGACTGAGGCACTATTTTACTATCGTAAGAATATTTGAGAGGAGCATATGTGCTTGGGAACCAAACTTGGAGAGGACATTCTACTTGTTGGTAGATACTTGGCGGAGGAGCACTACCTACATTGATGTGGAAGATCAGGTAGGATGGCACTATCGTTATTTGGGATAGTACAATACTTGAGATGGTAGGAGGCACTACATGATTGGTAATACTTGAGGAGGAGCCTCGTGATGGGAAGATACTTGGAGAGGACATTATGTGTTATGGGGAAGATACTTGTTCGGGCACTATAGGAACGGAACGATACTTGGAGGAGAGCACTATTGAATGGGAAGATACTTGGGACAGGAGCACTATTGATTGGGAAGGTACTCTGGAGAAGGAGCCTAATTTGATTGGAACCCATACTTGAGGAGGAGCACCATGTCATTATGAGATAGACTTAGGGAGTCACAAGACCCACTATGTGATTGGGAAGATACTTGTAGAGGAGCACTTTATTGTATTGGGGAAGATTTTTTGAAGGAGGGCTCTATGTGTGTGGGAAGATACTTGGAGGGGGAGTCCTATGTTGTGGGACGATCCTAGGGGGGGGTGGAGAAGGGCACTATTGTGATTGGGACGATACTTGTAGGAGGAGCACTATGTGATGGGAAGATACTTGGATTAGGAGTAACTGATGTATTGGGAAGATACTATAGATGACGACTCTGTTATTGGGGAAGATACTAGGAGAGGAGCACTATGTGATGGGAAGATACTTGGTGGATGAGCCTTATGTTAATTGGGAAGACTTGGTGGATGAGCACTAATGTGATGGGGCACACAATCTGGAGGAGAGCACTCATGATGTGCAAGTCAATACTTGTCGAGTAGCACTATGTTATGGGAAGATACTGGACGAGGAGTACTTGTGTATTGGGAAGATACTTGGCGGAGAGCACTAGGTGAATTGAAGATAACTTGCATGAGGGCCACTTATGATTGGGCCGATCTGAAGAGGAGCACTATGTGATTGGGAAATACTTGGAGTAGGAGCACATGTGATGGTGGAAGATACTTGAGGAGTGAGTTCCTATATGTGATGGGAAAAATACTTGAGGAGGAGCACTATCTGATTGGGAATAACTTGGATGAGGAGCACTATGTTAGGTTGGGAGATCCCGCAAGTGAAGGAGCACGATCTGATTGTGCAGATACTTGATGAGTGAGCACCTACGTTATTGGGAAGATACTTTGATGGAGGACTACTATCTGATTTGGAACGTACATATGGGTTAGGAGCACTATGTTATTGGAAGATGCTTGTGAGGAGGAGCACTATTGATGTCGAGGATACTGGAGGAGGAGCACTAATTTATTGGGGAGAGACTTTGAGTAGGAGACTATCTATTGGGAAGATAATTGATGGATGAGGAGCACTCGTTATTTCGGAAGATACTTGGAGGCGGAGCACTATCTCGGATTGGAAATACTTGGAGGTAGACACTACGTTATTGCGAAGATACTTGAGGAGGAGCACTATGTGATTAGGAAGGTATTTGGAGGACTGGCGCACTAGGTATTGGGAAATACTGAGGAGGAACCACTTATGTGAGGGAAGATACTGGAGGAGATGACACTAATGTGTTGGGAAGATACGTGGGAGGAGCAATAGTGATTGTGGTTACACTAACTTGAATGAGGAGCACATTTATTGGGAAGTCATAACTTGGAGGAGTCACTATGGTGATGGAAAGATATTTGGAGGAGTAACACTATGTGATGTGGGAAGAACTTGGAGGATGCACTATGTATTGGGAAGATCCTTGGGGTAGGAGCACTCTTTGATTATGGAGAATTTTTGGAGGAGGAGCACTGATGGCGATTGGGAAGAATCTGTGTAGGAGGACACTAGTGATGGAGATAGATACGAAGGAGCACTACTTGGATTCTGGAGATATGTGGAGGAAGGAGCACTATGTATTGGGAAAGTCATACTCCTGGAGGAGGAGCAATATGTTGATTGGGTCAAGATACTTGTAGATGGGAGCCACTATTGTGATGGGGAAGATTATTTGGAGGAGGCACTATGTGATTGGGAAGATATTGGAGGGGAGCACACTATGTTGATTAGGAAAGATATTTGGATGGGGGGTGGTGGGGGGGGGGAAGAAGGGAGGACACATTTGATTGGGAAGATACGTGGCGGAGGCGTCACTATGTGATTGGGAAATACGTGGAGGGACCACTATGGATGGGAAGATACTGGGAGGAGGAGCAACTATTTGATTTGAAGATACTTGGAGGACACTATGGATTGGGAAGATCATTGGAGAGGTCCACTAATTATTGGGAAGATTATTTGGAGGAGGACATCTGTGCTTGAGAAGATACTGGAGGAGACACTACCGTGATTGGTAAGATACTTGGAGGAGAGCACTGCATGATGTGGAAGCTACTGGAGGAGAGCACTTCTTATTGGGAAGATACTTAGGAGGAGCACTCATTATTGGTAAATACTTGGATGAGGAGCACTACATTAGTTGGAAGATACTTGGAGGAGGATCACGACGTGATTTGGAAGATAATTTGAGGAGGAGGCCTATTTGATTGGGAAGATCTTGGAGAGGAAGCACTACATGATTGTATATACTTGGAGGAGGAGCACTACGTATTTGGAAATATTTGGAGAGAGCACTACGTTATTTGGAGATAATTGAGGAGGAGCACTATTGATTGGGAGATATTTGGAGGAGGAGACTATGTATTGTGAAAGTACTTGGATTAGAAGGCACTATGTGATTGGGAAGTACTTGGAGACACTACGTGATTTGGAAGATAATTGGGAGGAGGACAACTATGTGATTGGGAAATATTGGAGGAGGAGTCACTATGTGAGTGTGAGATCTTGGAGTGATAGCACTATGTGATTGGGAAGATATTTAGAGGCGGAGCACTCTGTTGGTGAAGAAACTGGAGGATGGAGCTCTCTCGATTGGGAATCACTTGGTGGGAGGAGCACTATCTGATTGGGAAGATACTTGGAGTGAGGAAGCCTATGGGTTGGCTGACCTGGAGTAGGGACAATGATAAGGGAGATAATCATAACAGAACCTTGTGCAAGGAAACACTTTAAGCATGCACAATGGAGATACTGAACATGGGAAATAAATAAAAAAAAAAAAAGAATGGATGATAGATGGAACATTGATATAAGCAGATACCTGGAACATAGCAATAGATATTACAGATATTTCTAAACAACGACAATGATATATTGAGATAACTGAACCTGGAAATCTATATCACAGAATTCCTAGAACATTTGACAACAGATTTAATGAAAATCAGGGAGGACAAACAATAGTATGTATGTGAGACACGTGAAGCTTCCATTCCATTTTGTCGCGCATCGAACCATTCGGATCAGGCATGGTGGATTGATGGCATGGTTCCCACATATAATTTAAGATAAAAAATAACTAAGCTAAAATGTACAGTAAGTAATAATTTTTGTAGAAGAAATTCTCCCCAGAAACCCAAATCCCCTGACATCATTGCATTGGATGTGGTTGAGATGACATTGATTGTGAGAGGCAGGAGGCCAGTATGAGAATCGCCTATGGAAAGGTATCCTATGGAAGCCTTCATGGACATATAAGGATAGCTATGGAGAAGTACCCTATGGAAGCCTCATGAACAGTAATGATACCTAGGAGAAGTATCCCATCGGACGTCTTCATGGACAGTAAATATGAATGCCTATGGAAGTCTCCTATGAAGTCCTTCAGGGACAGTATAGAATAAGCCTATGGAGAAGTACCCTAATGGAAGCCTCATGAACAGTATATGAATAGCCTAGGAGAATATCCCCTGGAAGTCTTCATGGACATAATATGAATAAGGCCTGAGGAGAATATCCTATGGAAGCCTTCATGAACAGTATATTAATGCATGGAGAATGACCTATGGAGCCTTTCATGGACAGTAATATGATAGCCTATGGAGAAGTATCCTATGAAGCCTTCATGGACAGTTAATGGATAGCCTATGGAGAAGTATCCTATTGAATGTCTTCATGGACATATATGAATAGCCCTTGGAGAGTACCTATGAAAGCCTTCATTGACATATATGATAGCCTATGTAGAAATATCCTTGGAGTCTTCATGGACAGTATAGAATAGCCTATGTAGAGGTAATTCTATGGATGTCTTCAGGACATTATATGATATACTGCCTATTGGAGAAGTATCCTATGCCGCCTTCATGGCAGCATATGAATAGCCTATGTAGAATATCCATGGAATCTCATGGACAGTATAGATGCCTATGGGAGAAGTATCCTATGGAGTCTTCTGGCAGTTATGGAATATTGCCTATGAGAAGTATCCTATGGAAGCCTTCATGGACAGTAATTAATAGCCTATTAGAATACTATCCTATGAAGTCTTCATGGCAGTAATACTGACAGCCTATGGAGAGGTATTCTATGGAAAGTCTTTATGGTGACAGTCAATGAGAAAGCCTTGGAAGTACCCTATGGAAGCCCTTCAGGACATAGATGAATAGCCTTCTGGAGAAGTAAATCTCTATGGTAGCCTTCCTGTCTGCCTATGAGAAGAGTCCTATGGAGAGAATCCTATGGAAGCCTTCGTGTGCCCGCGTGCTATGTAATCTCTACTGACATTGATGAAACCCCCTCTCCATCACTAGTACTTCATGTGGTTTTTAGGGTTCACACCAATGATCAGCAACTTCTGCAATGATGACTACTTTGACTTGCATAGCTCATCATGAATATTGAATTTATTGTGGGAGCACGATTTGACATTCGGCTGACATATGCGCCAGATGAGACGCGATAGCGGCTATGGAGTGACATGACAGCAGTCATTGCTATTCTCAGTAGAGCTAAAGTTGCCTTGTAGATCACACGTGATATCAGGAGTGGGCATCTGGTTTTTCTTCTCATCCGTCGCTCCGTTTGTTTTTTTTCCACTTAACTCATGGATTGCGAGACGGAGATCTGCTAGGAGGATATTGTTGGCCTTTGGCCTTTACAGAGCGGATCAAATTCACTTTATTTTTCTTAAAAATTTGCCCATCTCCAGGTGTCTTGAATTTCCATCAACTAAAGACATGGGGGGGTCATTTAGCTAAGGCCCATTCGTGTTTTCCCGACGTGTTACCCCATATTTCCGATTTGCACAAACCGAGTGTACCCTGAATTGCCCCGGGATTTTGCGCACGTGAGCGATTGTGGCGCATACGGCGCTGCATGCACAGCGACTGAATGGGGTGCCGTGGCGCGAACGAAAACCCGACTTATCGGAAAAACCGCCGCATTTAATAACGGAAAATGTGCCGCTTGGGAGCGCTTACCTTCATCCTGGTCAGCGAGGTGTATTCCAGCGCGTTCCGATGCTTTTTTCACGCAGCAGCGCCAACTGGTGGACGGCGGAGAACACCTTCATAAATTCCTGTCCGGGACCCGAATCCTGTTCAGAGAACGTGCCGCTGGATCGCGAATGGGCCGTGTAAGTAAATCTGCCCCATGGGGACTTATTTACGAAGGGTCGAAGATCGCATTTTTCCTAACGTTTGGAGATCTGTTCATGGGTCAGTAGGGATTTCGCCCTGTGGACAGGTATGTAATAGGGGATAGTGTCGCACGCGATCGTATTTTTTGGTGCAGCGGCCCTCGCTTTAATGCAACAGAAATGTTGCTGGGGCAGGCCGTAGGACATCCTCTGATAAGGGACCTGAGTCGCGGAATTAAGATTAAAATTGTGTCCGCAACCAAGGCACTTACATACTCCGGAAGAAGATGGTGAACTCCGCGGACCTGCGTAGGGGAAGCGACACATAGCAGGATATCTGGGCGCAGATTTATGAAAATCGCGGGACCACGTGCCATTTTCCGCCGTCGTACCATGAACTTTCGGAACGCCTCTGGACTGGTAAGTAGTGCCCCTATTATATGAAACATTATGGAGAAGAGGAAAGTTTTTGGCCCAATATGTACATTAGCAAGAAAAATGGACCCTGTGGAGTTTTACGTGAAAAAGGGGGACCACACCGCCAAAATGAGTTTTTAATAATTTAAAATCCGAATAAAATCCTCTACTAACAATTCTATAACGATGCTCTACGTGTCGTTGCACCCATTTTTAACTAACCCAGACCCGAAAACCATCACCGTCTGTACTCACACATAGATCACGATTTTTAACAAGGGGTAAAACTTCCATCACAGTTTATTGACATAATATACCGGTTTCCGTAACAGTTATATGGATGGTGCTCAGCCCCCTGACTGTATACTTATGATTGGATAACATAGATCAGAGTAGTCAAACTCAAATACACATTGGGTCTTTACGAAGGGGCCCGAGTCGCGTTTTCCCGACATTGTTACCCGAATATATCCCGATTTTCCCGATTTTCCCTGCATTGCCCTGGATTTGGCGCACGCGATTCGGATTGTTGCACACCGCGCTGGCATGCACGCACGGAAATCGGGGCGTGGCCGAACGAAAACCCCGACGGATTCGGAACAACCGGCGCATTTAAAAAAAAAAAGGGGCGCCACGACGTGCACTTACCTAACCTTCACTAGGAATAGGCCGGTGAACTTGAGTGCATTCGTGGAACTTCAAGCGCAGCAGCGCCACCTGGTGGACATCAGAGAACTACCTTAGTGATCCACGTCCGGACCATAATCCTGAACATGAATTTGGAACAGGCAAGCCGCCCCCATGTGACTGGTAGCAGAGGGTGACTAATTAAGAGTCATCCACTGAGGGGGTCACTTGGGGTCTTGATTGACTCGTCCACGCATTGTTGGGTTTGTCATTTTAGCTTCTGAGTACGTTGGTCTAACATGGGTCCAGAATCATTATACCTTCTAGTATTCTGTGGCATAGAAAATTACATACAATCCGGGCCCTGCAGACAGAGTTTTTTGGACCTCCTGCTAAATTATGAGTGGATATCAATCGCAGACGTCCCATCAGAACCAAATTTCTAATCTTATTGTGCAACATTTACTGATGGGTCCCCGGACCGCTGATCGTCGAGTGTTCCTTCCGAATAGTTTCCCAGTTTTTGCGCCGAAGGGGGCCCTGGGCTTTTTGGCGCACTTACTTTTTGGCTTGGTGCATCGGTGCCTAGGCTTGCATGCCCATATCGGGGGGGTGGCCAGTTGGACAACCCAACGTATTCAGTAACAACTGCAGAATTTCAAAAATCAAAATCGGTCTCAAGATCAGCACTCCCATGCACCAGAAAAAGAAGTGAACACTCCACGAACCTCGGCGCAAAGCGACACCTGGCAAGGATTGCGACGCACGACCTTAGTGAAAACTCGCTCCGCGGACCCGATCCTCACCCGACAAACGCCCGCAGGATCGCGACAGGACTGGTAGGTAAATGGCCCCATTGTGTGATTATTCCTTACACGTCCCTGAAGTGTAGACCCAGTCAAGTCATTGAGGTTCTTGTTATTTTACTTACTTACGTCTTTGCCGTTTTCATATTCTTCGTATCTTCCATGATCATTACAGTTAAGACGTCTTTTCAAGAACGAACTGTGTGCACGCCACGGAGGGCCCACGTATATCAATTTTTCCTACTTCTTTGATAGACTGACTGCACATAAGGCCCTTCTATATTTTGCATCCCAGGTAGTAGAAATGGGTGAGATAAGCCATTTCAGGTCTTGTTTCTCTCCTAGAAATGGAGATGGTCCCAGTAGAGGGTTTGCACCAACTTGGACTGCTACAAGGCCCTACTAGTCACTGAGAATAATTTAGCATTCTCTGTCCCCTTCGATTGTAGTGACAGCGTTATATAGGAGATTTGCTTGACCGAAGAAGTTTTTGCTAATCGACAAGTTTTAAAATTTGTTGATATAGATATTAGATATTAAGATTTTGTATAAATTCCTGCCCATGATATTAGGGGGCGGCCACTTCGGTCGGAGCTCTAGTAAACACTTTAGTCACATTATTAGACAAGCTTCATGGCCCAGAAGCGCAATACGCCCGGAGTACCATCGATTGAGGGCTATGAGAGATTTCTTACATTAGATAGGAGGATTAAATAAAATTTAACATTATCCATTACAAAGATGGAAAAGACAAACAGCCATTTTAAGCATAATTTAACCACAGCATTTGGATTAATGTTTGTTCATGTACAGGATCTTTATTCATATAGGAAGCAATACTTTACAAAGTGGGATGGTCAAGCAAATAATCACTCGCCAACCCTAGACTGTCTTACATTCTATGTATGATCACTGGTCGTGCAAGTATCTCTGTTTCTAGGTAAACGGCCACCAGTCATCCCTCAGCTAGTGAATCACTGCCACCAGTCAGTCCTTCCTCAGTCCTAGTGTAATCAACTGTCACTAGTCATCCTCGATTAGTGTATCACTGCCCCTAGTCAGTTTTGCCGTCTCAAGTCCAGTCCGTATCATTCACATGGTCAAAGCCTCATCTGTTGCCTTACGAATCTCTATGTCAGAGATTAGTCCTCCACAGATGTCTAAACTCACCTAGTTAGACCACGAGGTATGCATTGTCTACTCTAGTAGTTTAATCGACTATTTTCCTGCAACTATTACAGCCTTCCCTATCTAGTGTAATCACTGCCACACGCTCATGTCCTTCAGTTTATATGCATTGGCTCTTAGGTCAAGTATATGTAGGCCATCGTTTACTAGTGTAGCTTTCTACTACACATATTTGCCACCGTCTATTGGGTGTGATATCGTTACCCCAAACTTTGCATCCAGTGGGTGTGTAGGATCTAAAAATCAGCAATGATGTATGATAGACTTTTTTTTTAAGAAGTTATCTTTACTGCAATCATGTGATTGTAAATGAGTGACTGCTGCAAAAAAAGCCCTACAGAATGTAGCAGTGTCAGTCAGTGTCATGGAGGGGCCGATATTAAACGGATATAACCCCTCTACATCAGATTTCTTTGCAATAACTTCTGTACCATCGGACTGTACAGATACAGGATCCTCCCTGACTAATCTTTCCAAAGAGAAGCACAACATGAATTTCCTCCCTCCTTGCCTCCATAGTAGCAGGGAGCCAAGCCCTTGCTATCTTACGTCACCACCTAGTTTCTTCTTCAAACAAATACAGACATCAATTAGGAGATGATATGTCATACCGCTATTCTCATGAGCTAAACTGAGGGAAGATAGCAAAGGAATGCTGCTAAATCGTAATGGTAACAATAGGCAAATTTGTCACATGAACAGACTATTATTTGAAGGGAAAAATTATCACCCGAAGGACACTTTAAATAAACATTGGAAAATTAATGCAAAAACTACCTACATTTATCAAAACATCAAAAACCTGATTAAAAAATCATTTGTCTAACTACACATCCCTATAAATTGGTGAAAAAAATTGGAGAAACTTAAAAAAAAAAATCTCTATTTCTGCTGTCTGATTTTCAGTCTACTTGAAGGAAAGTTCCGTTTTCTCCCTCCCCCCTGCCCTCATAACAGGGAATCTTTTAATTTTCTCTCCTAATTAACCTAATTTCTCATTACGTGTTTTGTTAAACTCCCTGAGGTTACAAAATACGATGTTAATCTCTTCTCATTTACACAACTACCTGCCCTAATTCTTCCTATTATCGGTTTTACAAATCTTTCCATTTGTTTCTGTTGATGAATCGGAGATTTAGTCAGACTCCTCATCATAGATAATATGTTCACTGGGAGCCAACATGTTTACCGGAAAAGTCAAGACACAAGTTAAAAAGTTGTTAACCTTCATGAGTGAAGTCTCTTAACAACCTTAACAATCATTGGGAAATCAGTCTTGGTCCTCCTTCACACTTGCAGTTTTTTAATGTAGTTTTTTAGAAGTTAATCCAAATGGGAAGATAAGAATGGTGGTGGATCGATGACGTTCTTGGGTCTGAAGCTTGGGAGATAATGGGGGTCATTTACTAAGGGCCCGATTCGCGTTTTCCCGACGTGTTACCTGAATACCTCCGATTTGCGCCGATTTTCCCTGTATTGCCCCGGGATTTTGGCAAACATGATAGGATTTTGGCGCATCGGCGCCGGCATGCACGTGAAGGAAATTGGTGGGCATGGCCGAACGAAAACCCGACGGATTCCGAAAAACCGCCGCATTTTAAAAAAAAAAGGGTCGCGGACCTTGCACTTACCTTCACTAGGAATAGGCCGGTGAACTTGAGTGCGTTCCAATGCTCTTCAGCGCAGCAGCGGCATCTGGTGGACGTTGGAGGAACTGCCTTAATGAAATGGTAAGTAAATCTGCCCCATTGGATCTTTCAAAAACAATGATCACAAGTACACCTCAATGTCCACCAAGGCTTTGCTTCAGAATAAGTCCTGGAGCATTGTGGATTGGACATCACAACTCCCTTCGCTTGAACTGAAGGCCATAAATATTTCCAGGAAGACTTAAAGAAATCAGTTTACAGAAATTCATATTAGATTAGCATAACTTCTAAGTACTAAAGATGCTTGTCATGAAGGGACAGTGATGATGGTTGCTCACCGCCCCTTTACTTGTGGTTGGAACTTCCCATGTTTTTGAAGTCCTCACTGATTCCGACATCTATACCCCCACCCCTGTCCTCACCGGTGAAATCTAAAAAGCCTTTGTGCCCTCATTAAAATGTTCCCAGCTAACCCCTGAGGTTAATAATAAAGGTTTCTTCTTTCACGGTAGGGTGCCTAATTGTTAGGGTCCTAGAAAGTACCTTAAGTCTGAGCTGCCTGACCTGACCTTGGTTTGTCGTTGACCACTCTTGGCCTGGCTGAATTACATTGGTTTCTCTTAACCTGTCCTATACTGAGACAATAGGCAGTAACCTCAGGGCCTTATCGCAAGGAAGTCCTGAAATCTGTTCAGTGGTTAAAGGGTGGAAATCAATGAAATCCCTTAGACAATGCCCAATCCCAAGTGTTGAGATGGCACCGTTACCCCACTTCACTACATTTTGAATGTAACTGTGGATCAGTCTCTACTATAAGAAATGCAATTTTATAATTTGATTGTCAGCTCCTCAGCCACAAAACTTACTTCCTCTGACTTAGCTTGTTCTTTGTCCACAACGTGACAACGCTCTATAGCAAAGTATAATGAAAGTGGATTCTACACAATATCGCTAAAATTCTAACTACAAGGATGTAACAGATTGACCAAAGGAGGAAACATTTCTTTCTTACTGATTTGACCTCCATTGTTGCTTAATAATGTATAGTAGGATGAACCACATCACATATGAGCCAAATGGATGTTATTCATAAATATCAACAACCCTTCAACGATTGTTAATGATCTCATACACTGAGTGGCCACCGAGTGGTTAGCATATCGATGATCTCTTCAGATACATTTGTATCAAAGTCGCTGCCATCATAACAGCTACATGAGTATTGCTTCTAAGAGTAATAAGGCATATCTATATTAAGAGCAACCGGATGATTTGTAAACAGCACAACGTCAATAAGTAGTTTTGTTCCTGGTCTATTTCTGTTGATTTAATTGAACTGTCAACAATGGTAAAAAGTGTTAAGGTTGCAGTGCGACGCACAGAAGGGAGGATTCAAGAAATTATTCATTCAGTTTGTTGTTGGAGCATTGCATAATATATTTAAACAAAAAGCTAAACTTCCTGTTAACTATTAAATTAATTAATTAATTAATTTATTTTTTAATATATATTTTTTACATTTTTTTTATATATATGTTTTTGGGTTTTTTTTAAACTAAACTTCCTCTTAACTATTAAACTAATTTATTTGTAAGGACCAACAAAATGTTTTATTTTTTAAATTTTTTTTTTATATTTCTGTCTACATTTTTTAATATATGCTTTTTTTTTGCTTTTTTTTTTAAAAACCTTTTTACCTCTTTTAATTATAACATTTCAGATATTTTAGGGTACATGAATCTTATTTTCATTTCATTTACAGAAATTTTTGTGACCAAAGACATACGGAAAGCCTTTAAAGGGAACCTGTCACCAGATGTTTACTAATAAGCCTAATAACAAGTTCCTATAGCACTATAATAACTTGTGCCCACATTGTCTTTAGATAAAAAAATGCATAGTTACTATCCTTAGAAAATTAACTTTGTAAGCCCACCTGGCACCCTGCCTGGAGGAGCAGGGTGTCCCAAGGGCATGTGCTCACCTCATGTCTGCCTCGTGGCAGGTCCCTCCTCCCCCTCCATTGGGCTGATAAGTCATCCTCTGCTCTGCACTGCAGGAGGGAGGAATAGCATAGTCAATAGCAATTGTCATGAGGTTAGAGGTACTCTGCCTTGTATGAATAGCTTACACCCTTGGGACATTCTGCTACTTCAGGCAGGGTGCAAGGTATGCTTACAAACTTCATTTTCTGGGGATAGGAACTATTTATTTTATAGCTTAAAACAGTGTGGGCACAAGTTAGTTTAGTGCTATGGAAACTTGTTATCAGGCTTATTAGGGAAAATTGTAACATTAAAAATATCTGAAGGTCAAATTTTGATCTAGTTCTATAATATAGAAAGGTCTTCTAATGTACCAGTACTACAATATGCAAAGGTCAGATACTGTACTAGTACTATAATATGCAAAGGTGAGCTACTATACTAGTACTACAATATGCAAAGGTCAGCTACCATACTAGTACTACAATATGCAAAGGTCAGCTACTATACTAGTACTACAATATGCAAAGGTCAGCTACTATACTAGTACTACAATATGCAAAGGTCAGCTACCATACTAGTACTACAATAGGGAAAGGTCAGCTACTGTACCAGTACTACAATAGGGAAAGGGCAGCTACTGTACCAGTACTACAATAGGGAAAGGTCAGCTACTATAGCATAACTACATCTAACATAATCTCCCATATTCACAGTGCACAAAAGTAATGCAAAAACGAGTAATAAAGCACACAGTTATATAATTCAGACCCATCTCATTGTGTCCTCCTTGAATAGTATTCATGCTGATGCACATGGCTTGGCTATGGTCTATAGAACTGAAGCAGATTTTGTACACCCTTTCATCTAATAGTTCTTGCTTTGGGCCACTTCTAGAACCTAACCGGATTGTCCTCTTTGATATATACACTTTAGCCCCTTTAGAGATAGCATGGTGCCGCCAGAGGAGATAGCTGGTGTAGGGACAAGAGATACTGGTACAAAGCACCAAGGGTCTGGCAGAAGAGTGGTCAGAAACAAGCCAAGAAAATCACCATAGTCTCGGTGCCTGGATCTATGAGTAAGTGTCGTTGGTTTATCATGATGGATTTTAACGGTAGATTTCCTTCATGGAATATATGTCTTAAGATAAGTAGAAACTGCAAATATTTAAAAAGATTTTTATGCCTGTTGGCTGGACACAATCTGGAGAAAAGTTTACTATAAGAACCGTCATGCAGACAGTTCTTGTAATATAATTGGACTAATAAACCCTCTTGGCTTCCTCTCGGCAATGATGTTAAAACAGCAGTGCAAGAGGAATCCGCCTCCAACACAATCCCGCTGCTAAGTTTTTCCTAAAATTCTTCTTTCTGGCCTTGTTTCAGGCTTGTAATTACAGGAGGATTCAATATTTATATCCCGGCTGAAATCTTTTTTTCTCCCCTTAGGTTGTTCTGTATCTTTTCCAGCCATATTCACAAAATGTTCTCCGCTCCTCAATCAGGCTAACAGCATTAAAGGGACAGTGGGAGGGGCGGAAGGGGGGGGGGGGGAATTGTGCAAGTTTAGAGGAAGTGATCCTCCAAGGGGCACTCAGGTAACCATTGCTATAGACGTTTAGTCTGGTGCCCTGGATACCTAGAAGGATCTAATGATATATGTGTTACAGCACAGAAGGTGACGGGAAGGTGGGGATACAATTTTGGCGGCATTCCTGCAGATAAGCAGATTTATAGTAATAGTTCTAAGCTGTTCCCATATGTATATGGTAGGAGTATTAGTACTGTGATGTCCCCGAATATACAGGAAAGGAGTAGTAGTAAGTTGCTGTACCAATATATACAGGATAGGAGTATTAGTACTGTGCCCATATATACAGGATAGGAGTAGTAGTACTGTGCTGTGCCCATATATACAGGATAGGAGTAGTAGTACTGTGTTGTCCCCGAATATACAGGAAAGGAGTAGTAGTAAGTTGCTGTACCAATATATACAGGATAGGAGTAGTAGTACTGTGCCCATATATACAGGATAGGAGTAGTAGTACTGTGCCTATATATACAGGATAGGAGTAGTAGTACTGTGCTGTACCCATATATACAGGATAGTATTAGTAGTACTGTGCTGTGCCCATATATACAGTATAATACTTTGGTGGGTCAGTCTGGTGCTGCCCCTGGAAGATTCTCTGGTGAACCTGTCTGGTGCTGCCCCTGGAGGATTTTATGATGGGCCAGTCAGGTGCTGCCCCTGGAGGATTCTCTGGTGGGCCAGTCTGGTGCTGCCCAAGGAGAATTCTCTAGAGGGCCAGTCTGGAAGTGCCCCTGGAGGGTTTTTCTGGTGGGTCAGGCTGGTGCTGCCCATGGAGGATTCTCTGCTGGGCCAGTCTGGTGCTTCTCCTGGAGGTATCTCTGGAGGACCAGTCTGGAGCTGCCCCTGGAGGGTTTTTCTGGAGGGCCTGTCTGGAGCTGCCCTTGGAGGATTCTCTGGTAGTTCAGTCTTGTGTTGCCCTGGAAGATTCTCTGGTGGGCCAGACTGGTGCTGCCCCTGGAGGATTCTCTGGTCGTTCAGTCTGGTGCTGCTCTTGGAAGATTATCTGGTAGTTCAGTCTAGGGCTGCTCCTAGAGGATTCTATGGTGGGTCAGTCTGGTGCTGCCCATGGAGGATTCTCTGGTGGGTCAGTCTGGTGCTGCCCCTGGAGGATTCTCTGGTGGGCCAGTCTGGTGCTGCCCCTGGAGGATTCTCTGGTGGGCCAGTCTTGCGCTTCACCTGGAGGATTCTCTGGTGGGCCAGTCTGCTGCTGTCCCTCGAGGATTCTCTGGTGGGCCAATCTGGTCCCGCCCCGGAGGATACTCTGGTGGGCCAGTCTGGTGCTCCCCCGGAAGATTCTCTAGTGGGCCAGTCTGGTGCTGCCCTGGAGATTCTCTGGTGGGTCAGGCTGGTGCTGCCCCTGGAGGATTTTCTGGTGGGCCAGTCTGGTGCTGCCCCTGGAGGGTTCTCTGGTGGGCCAGTCTGGTGCTTCCCCCAGAGGATTCTCTGGTAGTTCAGTCTAGTGCTGCCCTGGAGATTCTCTGGTGGGTCAGTCTGGTGCTGCCCCTGGAGTATTCTCTGGTGGGCCAGTCTGCTGCTGTCCCTGGAGGTTTCTCTCATGGGCCAGTCTGGTGCTGCCCCTGGAGGATTCTCTGGTGGGCCTGTCTGGTGCTGCCCCTGGAGGATTTTCTGTTGGGCCTGTCTGGTGCTGCTCCTGGAGGATTCTCTGGTGGGCCAGTCTGGTGCTAGCCCTGGAGGATTCTCAGGTGGGCCAGTCTGGTGCTTCCCCTGGAGGATTCTCTGGTGGGCCAGCCTGCTGCTGCCCCTGGAGGATTCTCAGGTGGACCAGTCTGGTGCTCCCTCTGGAGGATTCTCTTGTGGGCCAGTCTGGTGCTCCCCCTGCAGGATTCTCTGCTGGGCCAGTCTGGCGCTCCCCCTGGAGGATTCTCTCGTGGGCCAGTCTGGTGCTGCCGCTGGAGGATTCAAAGGTGGGCCAGTCTGCTGCTGCCCCTGGAGGATTCTTTGGTGGGCCAGTCTGGTGCTGCCCCTCGAGTATTGTCTGGTTGGCCAGTCTGGTGCTGCCCATATAGGATTTTCTCGTGGGCCAGTCTGGTGATGCCCATGGAGGATTGTTTGCTGGGCCAGTTTGGTGCTGCCCCTGGAGGATTCTCTGCTGGGGCAGTCTTGTATCGCCCCTGGAGTATTGTCTGATTGGCCAGTCTGGTGCTGCCCATGGAGGATTTTCTGGTGGGCCAGTCTGTTGTTGCCCCTGGAGGATTTTCTGGTGGGCCAGTCTGGTGCTGTCCCTGGAGGATTCTCTGGTGGGCCAGTCTGGTGCTACTCTTGGAGGATTTTCTGGTGGGCCAGTCTGGTGCTACTCTTGGAGGATTTTCTGGTGGGCCTGTCTAGTGCTGCCCTTCTCCTTGGTATCTTTATACTGAGCAAAAGAAACTAATGGGCAGTTAGGGAGACTATGGACCCCCAGGAGCCAAGCACTACACCTGCAAAAGCCAAGCCAGCCACATAATGATCTATGACTTGATGGTGTTACGTATGGGGATCATTCATTCAAGCTATTTCACCTCTTTGATTTATGGGGAACTATGTAGGGCAAATAAGTCAGAATATTGCAGATTGTAAGTGAATGGGGGACTGAGTGCAGTCACGTACAGCAACAATTACCCCCAAGAAGAACAGGAACCTGCTTCAAGCTCAGGAGGAATCTCTATCTTGTGTCAGTTCCAGATTTGTCATTTTATGATTTTCGGTAACATTGATTTCTTTCAACCTTTCAGTGATGAGATTTGATCCGAAGACCCACAACATGGTAGGTGGAACCATTATCAATGACCCACAGGCTGCACTGCTAGCTATGAGCTTCTACAGTGTTATCCTTCGTCAGTCCCTAGGATTTTGCTGACGTGTATAGTAACTTTTGGAGGACGCCGAGTCGGCATTATAGCGCTCGCGGTATGTGGCTAATGGATAATATTGAGTATTTGAATGCCCGGCCTATCAACCTCTGTGCCTATCAATAAAGCACTTTTCATAAGTTTGCAACAATGATAAATTGAGCGACCACGAATTGTGATTCACAATGTTTGTATATTTGGTTGCATATTATGTATTATGTATTTTAATGGATATTTGTGCATTTATATATTATGATTGTATAATGGATTGAGGGAATGTAAAAGCATTGATCCATCCTTGAGGCTAAACTTTCAGAAAACCTAATGTAAGAAGGGATTGCAGTTTCAATGTTAGACTTTAAGGACAAACGTTGGCTGGGTAATCAGGACTCTCAGTGTCAATCACTATCTGTGGGAGTAGTAATCAGGACTCTCTGTCAATCACTGTGTGTGGGTGGAGTAATCAGGACTATCTGTCAATCACTGTGTGTGGGTGGAGTAATCAGGACTCTCTCTTTCAATCACTGTGTGTGTGGGAGGGGTAATCAGGACTCTCACTGTCTATCACTGTGTGTGGGCGGGGTAATCAGGACTCTCATTATCAATCACTGTGTGTGGGTGGGGTAATCAGGGCTCTCGCTGTCAATCACTGTGTGTGGATGAGGTAATCCGGACTCTCCCTGTCAATCACTGTGTGTGTAGGAGGGGTAATCAGGACTCTCACTGTCTATCACTGTGTGTGGGCGGGGTAATCAGGACTCTCACTGTCAATCACTCTGAGCAGATTGAAATAGTGTCTCATCTGCAGGCCAGCTTGTTATAGCGCAGGAGGAGTCGGCAGATTTACAAAGTGTTCATCTGCAGCTATGGATTTTGGAGCAAGCATGCCTGCCTCAGCTCCTCCTCTGCTTGCCTTACCAAAGGCACTGTTCAACCCTTATGCTCATAACATGCTACCTGCTAGAGACTCTTATACATTGTCAGGTCCTTCCTGCTCTAGAACGTGCCTGTATGCAGATAGGACACTCCGTACAATATTTTCTGTGCTCCTTCTATGCTCTAGAAACACAATGCCTGGATTAGGTCCACTATGTAAATCTGCTCGGCTCCTTCATCCTCTATAAACATGTGCCAGCAGATAGGACATATGTACAGTCTGCTTAGCTCCTTATTATATAACATGACTCCATGGCATATAGGACTCTTTTATACAATGGCTCAAGGCCTCCTGCTATATAACGTGCTGTCTGCAGATCGCCACCACATGACAATTGTTCAGCTCCTTCTGATCTATAGCATACTTTTACTTACCCGGGCACATCTACTTACCCGGGTCAGTCGGGAAACCTGCGGAGCGTTGTCCGGATGAGGATTCGGGGCTTGCAGGGAGTCACTTAGGTCGTTGCGACGATATCAGCAGGTGTCTCTTCTCACTGCAGATAATGGACAACTATACAATCTCCTATGCCTCTATAACATTCTGCCAGATATAGAACACTATTTATAGTCTATTAAAATCCTACCGAACCTAAACAAGCTTCATGAGATAGGGAACTCGGAACAATTCTGACTCAGCACATTATGCTATAAACATTGAAGCAAATAGAGCATATGGAAAACAATTCGGCTTAAAATTTTTACTAATGATCCAAAAATTAATTAGGATAATAAAATTGGGCAAGAAGAAGACGTTAATAAAAGTTCTCCACTAATGATGTAATTTGGCTCCAGTTGGGATCAGTGTGGAGCGAAGTACGAGAAGTTATGTTGGATGAATAATTAAAAGGTTCTGGAGTGGAAGTGAAGTATCACGGGAGGGGAGCTGCCAAGCGGCAGTATAAACTGTCAACAATGGGCATAATGAGAACCTCAAGGAGAAAACGATAATATTTAGGCAATTAATAATTTACAAAACGCTCCCGTATGTACAGTATGATATGAAGATGTGACAGGATTTTCAGAAGGAGGAAATGACTAGGATGAAGAAAACGGTTCGACTGTAATATTAATATCGTGAAGACGCCTCTATCGACTTGACTGAAACTGCCGTCCAAGTCGCAGAGGTCAACTGGATGATAGTCACTGGGGCCCTAAGTCAGTTGGCTATTATGAGGTAAGTACACAGGAAAACGCTTACTATCCCATAAGAACCGCGTAGGTACCACCAAGACACCACTCCTAAAAGGGTCCGCTGACTTCCACCATATAGAAAAAGAAACTTTTCGTTTTCTGCGCTTACAATCTCAGATCAGATGATATATAGGGAAGAAGCTGAACGCTGTGATATGGCAGGTTTATTATGGGTTTGGATGAGGATTTTTAAGTGAAAAGTATAAAGAAATAGGAGTCCTGTATTACCCCGCCACACCAGTGATTGACAGTGAGAGTCCTGATTACCCAGCACCCACACATCAGTATTAGTGAGAGTCCTGATTACCCCGCACACACACACAGTGATTGAGAGTGAGAGTCCTGTTATCCTACCCCGCCCACACAGTGCTGCGATGATAGATCCTGATTACCCACTGCCACACACAGTGTATAACAGTGAGAGCCTGATTACTCTCCCAACACACAGTGATTGACTAGGGTGAGTCTGTACCTCCCACGGCGACAACCAGTGAGAGTGAGTATTACCCCCAACAGTGATCAGTGAGAGTTCTGATTACTCACCTACACACGGTTGACAGTTATGATCCCGGATTTGACAGTGAGGTCCATGTCTCTCTCCACCGTTTGATCAGTAACCTCATTCCGCTACCGCCCAAACAGTGATGACATGAGAGTCCTGAGTACACTCGCCCCACACAGTGATGACAGAAAGTCTGTTACTCTGCCCACCACAGTGCTTGACAGTGAGAGTTCTGATTACTCCGCCCACAACACATGATTTGACAAAGGTCCCGCCACATGTTGATGCCTGATTACCCCGCCCCACACAGTGATTGACAGGGAGTCCTCTGAGTAACCTCCACCACACACAGTGATGATAAGTGCAGAGTCCTGATTCCGCCCCCACACACAGTGATAGTAGCGAGTCTGTACTACCCCTCCCACACACAGTGATTGACAGTGAGAGTCCATCTGTACTCACCTACACACATAGTGATTGACCAGAGAGTCCTGATTACCCCCCACACACAGTTGATTGACAGTGGGAGAGTTCTGATTACCCCTCCACACACATATGACAGCGAGTTTGATTCACCCAACACCCGGAGAGTCCGGTATTTTCTCTCCACCACACATTGATTGACAGCGAGAGCCCTGATTCACCACGAGCTAGTCGGATACCGCCCACACACACGTGATGATA
Organism: Engystomops pustulosus; assembly: GCA_019512145.1. Lineage (NCBI taxonomy): Eukaryota > Metazoa > Chordata > Amphibia > Anura > Leptodactylidae > Engystomops > Engystomops pustulosus. The sequence continues at coordinate 2,464,734 of CM033642.1, read as the reverse complement.
TGAGAGTCCTGATTACCCCGGCCCACACCAAGGATATGAGTGAGAGCTCGCATTACCCTCCCACTACACACAGTGGATGAAGAGAGAGTCTGATGATCCACCCACATACACAGTGATAATGACAGTGAGAGTGCCTTATTCTCACCCCAAACACAGCTGATTGACAGTGAGCAGTCCCTATTACCTTCCCACCCCCCACACAGTGAATGACAGGAAGTCCGGAGTTACTTCCACAAACTAGTTGATGAATGAGAGCTGATTAACCCGCCCACAAAAGTGTGATTGACGGAGAGTTCTGATTATCCCCCACAGAGCAGTGATTGACAGGAGTAGTCCTGATTACACCACCCACCCTTACATGAGAGCTCGTAATCCCTCACCATAGTGATTGAAAGTGAGAGTCCTGATTACTACCCCCCACACAAAGGTGTATTGTCAGTGCTAGTCTCTGATTACTCCACACACACTAGTGATTGATAGATGAAAAGTCTCTGATTACCCCCCACACACGATTAAGTGAAGTCTTATGCCTCCCAAACCGTAGCAGAGAGTCCTGATTACCCTGCACCCCGACACATGATGAAGTGATAAGAGTCCTGATTACCCACCGACACCAAGTGCATTGACAGTGAGAGTCATGATTACCACACCACACACAGTGATGAAAGAGAGGTCCTGTTATTACCTCCACCCGCCACACACAGTGATTTGAAGCTCACCCTCTCTGACACAGTCGAGAGTCCTGATTCACTCCCCCCCCCCACACACGGATGACAGGTAGAGATCTGATTACTCCCACCACACACAGTGATTGACAGGGAGCTCTGATTACCACCCACACTACACAGTGTTGTAATGAGAGTCCTATTACCCCGTCCCACACACAGTACTGACACTGAGAGTCATGATTACCCCCCGCACACACAACAGTGATTGACAGTGATTTCCTGATTATCTCGCTGCCACACACAGTGATTGATAGAGAGTCCTGTTACCCACCCACACACAGGATTGAATTTGAGAGTCCTGATTACCACCTCCCCACACAAGCTGATTGATAGTAGAGATCGATTACTCTCTGCACACACAGTAGTTGACACGAGGCTCCTGACTACTCCCCAACACACAGTTGAGATAAGGGAGTAATGATTACCACGCCCCCACACACCAGTGATTAGAAGTGAGAGTCCGATTACCCCTCCACCACATCACAGGATTGAAACAGAGAGTCCTGATTACGTCCACCTAACCACAGTGATGACAGTGAGATTTTCTGATACCCACCCACACACACGTGATTGACAGTTAGAGTCCTTAGTCATCCTCCACCAACAATGATGAATTGAAAGAGGTCCTGATTACCTCCGCCCACACACAGTGATTGACAGATGAAGTCCTGATTACTCTAGCCCACACACAGGTGTATTGACAGTAGGAGTCCTATAATCCTCCACGCCCCACAAATGCATGAGAGTGATTCCTGCCACGTACATGAGTGAGTAAGTCCTGATACTGCCCCACACACAGATTGATAGTAGAGTCCTGATAACCGCCCACCAATAGTGACTTGACATGAGAGTCTGATTTACCTCCACCTACCACAGTGATTGTAATGAGAGTCCTGTATTACCTACCCGCCACACACAAGTGATTGATATTAGAAGTCCTGATTACCCCGCCCACACAGTGATGCTGAATCAAGAGAGTCTGATTACCCCGACCACAACACAGTGATTGACAGTTGAAGGTCTGATTTATACCTCGTACAAGAGTTCTATACCCACCCCAAGCCTGTTGACAGTGAGAGTCCTGATAATCTCCCCCAACACACATGATGTGACAGTGAGAGTCCTGATTACCCCCCACACACAGCGATGACAGTGAGAGTCTGTATACTCATGCCCAAACACAGTGATTGAAGTGAGAGTCCTGATTACCCCATCCCCACACAGTGATTGAAGTGAGATCCTGATTACCCCGCCCACACACTAGTGATTGATAGTAGAGGAGTCCTGATTACCTACCGCCCAACACAGTGATTGTCGTGAGAGTCCTGATGACCCTGACCACACACAAGTGATTGACAGTGAGAGTCTGATTACTCCACCGACACACATATGACAGAGAGTTATCCAACAACGGATTGACAGTGAGAGTCCTATGTTTACCGTCCCCACACACAAGTTGCTGACAGCGAGGAGATCCTGATTACCTCAGCCCACCACAGCTGATTGACAGTCGCAGAGTCTATTACCATCCCACACACTGATTGACGGAAAGCTGAGTACTGCCATTTGAGCTGTTCGTCCCACACACAGTGATTGACAGAGAGAGTCTGATACCCACAGCACACACAGTGATGACAGTGAGAGTCCTGATTACCCCGCCACACAGTTGATTGACAGAGAGTCTGATACCAACCACCCACACACAGTGATGATGTAGAGTCAGTACGCTACCGCCGCCACCAGTGATTGACCATAGTCTGACACCCACCTACACCCAGTGATTGAAGAGGAGTCCTGATACCCGCCCACCACAGTATGCCAGCGAGAGTCAATGAGTACCTCACACTACACACCAGTGATTGACAGAGAGAGTCTCTGATTACCCACCCACACACCAGACATGAAGTGAGAAGTCCTTACTCTCACCCACACAGTCGATGACAGGAAGTCCTGATACTCCCACACACACAGTGGATTGCAGTGAGAGTCCTGATTACCCATCCCCCACACACAGTGATTGAGATGGAGCCGAGTTACTACCCGCAGGATACAGTAGATCGTTCTCATCCACACACAGTGATTGACAGCAGAGAGTCATGTTACCCCACCCACACAGTGCTTTGATTGAATGAGTCCGCTATTCCCGCCACACACAGTGAATATGACAGTGAGAGTCCCATGATAAAAAACTAATTACCCCCTCCCAACACACAGTGATTGGAAGTGAGAAGTCCTGGATGTACTCGGGCCCACACCAGTTGATTGACTATGAGAGTCCTGATAACTCCACCCCACACAAAGTGAATTGACAGGTGAGAGTTCTGATTACCTCCACCAGCAAAGTGATTGACACTAGAGAGTCCTGATTACCCGCTCCACACAGATTGACAGTGAAGAGTCCTGAGTACCCCCCCAACAAAGTCGATTGACACTGAGAGTCTGATTACCTCACCACACACAGTGATTGACAGTAGAGAGTCCTGATGAATCCTCCCAAGAAGAGACACCAAGCGGCTCCCGGCAGTGAGACCAGGAGAAGAAAGTTCATTTGCCCCATACGGCCTTCCCTAGGAGATTCTCTTGTGGAGCCAGTATGGTGTGACCATGGAGAGATTCTCTGGTGCGGCCAGTCTGCTGCTTGCCACTTGGAGGACGCATTCCTCAGGTGCGACAGTCTGATGCTTGTCCTGGAGGCTCGCCCCTGGCAAGGATTCAATGGTGGAGTCAGTCTGCCGTGCTAGCCCCTTGAAGCATTCTGGTGGGTCAGTCTGTGCATGCCATGGAGGATCTCTGGTCTGAGGCCAGTCTGGGAGCATTCCCCTGGAGGCATATCTGGTGCGGACAGTCATGGCTGCATCCATAGGAAAGCGAATTCTCTTGGAGCCAGTCTGCGTGCTGACCTGTGCTCGCTCTGGGCTGCATCATGGAGCGCTTTTCTCATGCGGCAGTCCTGGTGATGACCCCATGGAGGATTCTATGATGGCCAGTCATGGTGATTCCCTGCGGAGGCGGATTTTCTGCTGAGGGCAGTCTAGTATTGCCCCATGCCGAGTATGTTATGATGGCAGTCTGAGTGCTGCCCATGGAGGATTTCTGGTGCCCGGCCAGTCCTGTTGATTAGCACCCTGGAGAGATTTCTGGTGGGCAATGTCTGCTGCTGCCCCCCAGAAGGATTATATGGTGGGCCAGTCCATCGCGTGCTGCCCTGGAGGATTTGTGGTGTGCCAGTCTGGTGCACTACTCTTAGAGGATTTTATGGAGGAGCAAGTCTTGAGTACTGCCCCTGCGAGGAAATTCACTGTTGCGGCCAGTCTGGTGCTTATTTGTCCTGGAGGATTCTGGGTGGGCCACAGTACTCGCGTGCCTACTCTTGGAGGATGATATGCGAGGCAGTCTAGCACCGTACTGCCCATGGAGGCTTCATGAGTGGCCCCCAGTCGTCTGGTGCCCCCTGCCTCTGAGATCTTTGGTGGGTCAGTTGTGCCTGCTGGAGGTTCTCATGGTGGGCCCAGTCTGGTGCTGTCCCAAGGAGAAGGAATTCTCTGGAGGTCCCAGTCTGGACCTGCCCCTGCAGCAAGGGTTTTTCTGCAGGGTCAGCGGGAGCTGAACAGGAGATTTCTACATGGGGCGCATCTATGGGCTGTGCACCCCATGGCAAGGAATTTTCTGGATGAGCCCAGTCTGGTGCTGCCTTTGAGAGTATTCTCTGGTCGGTCGTCTGCGGCTAGCCCCATGCGCCAGGGATCTACTGTGGCCTGTATGGTGCCTGCCCGTGGAGGATTCTCTGGCTGGGCCAGTCTGCTGATTTGGATTCTCTGCGTAGTTCAGTCTTGTGTGGGGCCTGAGAAGATTCCCATGGGAAGTCAGTTGGTGCCTAGCTCCTGGAGATTCTCTGGGGGCCAGTCGGGTGCCTGCCCTGAAGGATTCTCTGTGTGGGCCAGTCTGGTGGCTGCCCCTTGAGGATCTCTGGTGAGAGCCAAGTTCGTGCCTGTGCTGCCCTGGAGTATTGCTGGTGGGCTGTCTGGTGCTGTCCTTGAAGTATTCTCTGGTGGGTCAGTCTGCTGCTGCCCATGAAGGATTTTCTGGTGGGCCAGTCTGGTGCTGCCCATGGAGGATTATCTGAAGGGCCAGTCTGGAGTTTCCCCTGGAGGGTTTTTCTGGAGGGTCAGTCTTGTGCTGCCCTGGAGGATTCTCTGGTGAGTCAGTCTGGTGTGTCACTGCGAGATTCACTGGTGGGCCAGTCTGGTGCTGCCCTTCTCCTTGGTATCTTTAACGAGTGAAAATTAACTAATGGGAAGTTAGGGAGACTATGGACCCCCAGGAGCCAAGCAATACACCTGCAAAAGCCAAGCCAGCAACATAATGATCTGTTACTTGATGGTGTTACGTTTTGGGATCATTCATTCAAGCTATTTCACCTCTTCGATTTATGGGGAACTTTATAGGGCAAATAAGTCAGAATATTAGAGATTGTAGAAAGTGAATGGGGGACTGAGTTCAGTCATGTACAGCAACAATTACCCCCAAGAAGAACAGGAACCTGCTTCAAGCTCAGGAAGAATCTCTATCTTGTGTCAGTTCCAGATTTGTCATTTTATGATTTTTCAACTTTCGTGATGGGGATTTGATACGAAGACCCACAACATGGTAGTGGAGCCATTATCAGTGACCCACAGGCTGCACTGCTAGCTATGAGCTTCTACAGTGTTATCCTTATTTAGTCCCTGGGATTTCTCCCTGTGTGTATGCACAGTATATATGTACATTTGCTTTGTACTTTGTTTGCTGACGTGTGTAGTAACTTTTGGAGGATGCCGAGTCGGCATTATAGCGCTCGCAGTATGTGGCTAATGGATATATGGTTTTGAATGCAGGCCTTATCAACCTCTGCTGCTATCAATAAAGCCACTTTTCTAAGTTTGCTACATGAAAATTGAGCGCGACCACGAATTGTGATTCACAATGTTTTATATTTGGTTTTGCATATTATGTATTATGTATTTAATGATATTTGGCATTTATATATTATGATTGTATAATGGATGAGGGATGTAAAAGCATTGATCCATCCTTGAGGCTAAACTTTCAGAAAACCTAATGTAAGAAGGGATTGCAGTTTCAATGTTAGACTTTAAGGACAAACGTTGGACGGGCGGGGTAGTCAGTACTCTCGCTGTGTGTAGACGGGTGATCAGTACTCACTGTCAATCATTGAGTGTGGGCGGGGTAATCAGGACTCTCACTGTCAATCACTGTGCATGGGTGGAGTAATCAGGACTCTCTCTTTCAATCACATGTGTGTGGGCAGAATAATCAGGACTCTCATTGTCAATCACTATCTGTGGGAGGAGTAATCAGGACTCTTATTGTCAATCACTGTGTGTGGGCATAATGATCAGGACTCTCACGTCCAATCACTGGGTGGGGTTGGAGTAATCAGGACTCTAACTGTCAATCACGGTGGGGGTGGGTAATCAGGACTCCTCACTGTCAATCATGTGTGGGTGAGTATCCGGACTCTCCCTGTCAATCACTGGTGTGGGCGGGGTAGGTGGTAACGAACTCTCATTTCAAGCATTTTGTAGTGGGCGGGATAATCATGACTCTCACTATCAATCATGTGTGTGGGGGGGGCAATCCCCAGGAATCTCACTATCAATCACTGGGTGGCAGGAGTAATCAGGACTCTCACTGTCATCACTTGTGTGGGCGGGTAATCAGGACTCTCACTGTCAATCACTGTGTGTGGGAGGAGAAATAAGGACTCTCACTGTCAATCACGGTGTGTGGGTTGGGTAATCAGAACTCTCTCTGTCAATCACTGTGTGTAGGTGGAGTAATCAGAATCTACATGTCAAATCATGTTGTGTGGGCGGGGTAGGTGGTAATCAGACTCTCTCTGTAAACACGTGGTAGGGGAGTAAGCAGAACTACTCACTGTCAATCACTTTGTGTGGGCGGGTAATAGGGACTCTCACTATTCCAATCACTGTGTGAGGAGGGGTAGGTCATCAGGACTATCACTATCAATCAGTGGGTGGGCGGGGTAATCCGGACTCTCCTGTCAATCACTGTGTGTAGGTGAGTAATAAGAACTCTCACTGTCAATCATTTGTTGTGGCGCAGGGTCATAAGGACTCTTCACTATCAATCACTGTTGTGGGCAGAGTAATACAGGACTTTCACTGTCTTCATGTGTGTGGGCGGGGCGTATAATCAGGACTCTCACTGTAATCACTGTTGTGTGGGAGGAGAAAAAGGACTCTCACTGTCAATCACGGTGTGTGGGTTGGGTATAAGGAACTCTGCTGTCAATCAATGGTGTAGGTGGAGTAATCAGAACTTCCTGTCAATCAAGTTGTGTGGTGGGGTAATCAGGACTTCTCACTATCAATCACTGTGTGGTGGGAAGAGTAATCAGGACTCTCACGTCCAATCCCGTGTTGTGGGAGGGGGAATCAGAGACTCTCACTGTCAATCACTGTTGTGTGGGAGAGAAAAAAAAGGACTCCACTGTCAATCATGGTGTGTGGGTTGGGTAATCAGAGACTCTCACTGTCAAATCACTGTGTGGGTGGCGTAATCCGACTCTCATGTAGTCAATGGTGTGTGGGCGGGGTAATCAAGACTCTCCTGTCAATCATGTGTGTAGGTGGAGTAATCAGAGAACTCTCACTGTCAATCACTTTTTGTGGGGGGATAACATGACTCGCATATCAATCACTGTGTTGGGGGTGGGGGCAATCAGGACTCTCAAATCAATCACTGTGGGTGGGCAGAGTAATCAGGACTCTCACTGTCAATCCATGTGTGTGGGCGGGGGTGGGGGGTAATCAGGACTCTCACTGTACAACACTGTGGTGGAGGAGAAATAAGGACTCTCATGTAAATCACTGGTGGGGTTGGGTAGGTGAATCAGAACTTCTCTGTTCAATCACTGTGTGTACGTGAGTAATCAGAACTCTCACTGTCAATACTGTGTGGGGCGGGGTAATCAGAGACTATCTCTCTAATCAATGGGGTGTAGGTGAGTAGCAGAACTCTCACTGTCAATCACTTTGTGTGGGCGGGGTAATCAGGACTCTCACTATCAATCACTGTGTGAGGGCGGGGGTAGGGTAGGTAATCAGGACTCTACTATCAAATCACTGTGTGTGGGCGGGTAATCAGGACTCTCTCTGTCAATCACTGTGTGTAGGTGGAGTAATCAAGAAACTCTCACGGTCAATCATTTTGTTGTGGGCGGGTTATCAGGAATCTTACTATCAATTCACTGGTGTGAGGCAGAGTAATCAGACTTTCCAGGTCATTCACTGTGTGTGGGCGGGGTGAATCAGGACTTCAATGTCAATCACTGTGTGGGGAGGAGAAACTAAGGACTCTCACGTCAATCACGGTGGGTGGGTTGGGTAATCAGAACTCTGTTGTCAATCACTGTGTGTAGGTGGCGTAATCAGAACTCTCACTGTAATACGTGGTGGGGTGGGGTAATAGGGACTCTCACTAGCAATCATGTGTGTGGGCAGAGTAATCAGGACTCTCACTGTCAATCACTGTGTGTGGGCGGGGTAATCAGGACTCTCACTGTCAATCACTGTGGTGTGGGAGGAGAAAAAAGGACTCTCACTGTCAATCATGGTGTGTGGGTTGGGTAATCAGAACTCTCTCTGTCAATCACTGTGTGTAGGTGGAGTAATCAGAACTCTCACTGTCAATCACTGTGTGTGGGCGGGGAATCAGGACTCTCTCTGTCAATCACTGTGTGTAGGTGGAGCTAATCAAGAAACTTCACTGTAATCACTTTGTGTGTGGATGGGGTAATCAGGGACTCTCTCTGTCAATCACTGTGTGTAGGTGGAGTAATCAGAACTCTCACTGTCAATCACTTTTTTGTGGGCAGAGTAATCAGGACTTTCACTATCAATCACTGTGTGTGGGCAGAGTAATCAGGACTTTCACTGTCAATCACTGTGTGTGGGCGGGGTAATCAGGACTCTCACTGTCAATCACTGTGTGTGGGAGGAGAAATAAGGACTCTCACTGTCAATCACGGTGTGTGGGTTGGGTAATCAGAACTCTCTCTGTCAATCACTGTGTGTAGGTGGAGTAATCAGAACTCTCACTGTCAATCACTTGTGTGGGTGGGGTAATCAGGGTCTACTATCCTCAATGGTGTGGGCAGAGAAATCAGGACTCTCACGGTCAATCATTGGATGTGGGTGGGGGGAATCAGACTCTCACTGTAAAGCACTGTATGTATGTGGGCAGAGGTACTGCAGGACTCTACTATCAACACTATGTGTGGGCGGGGTCATCAGGACCTTTCTGACAATCACGTGGTAGCACGATGGAGTAATCAGAACTCTCACTGTCAATCACTTTGTGTGGGCGGGTTAATCAGGACTCTCACTATCAATCACTGTGTGTGGGCAGAGTAATCAGGACTTTCACTGTCATCAATCAGTGTTGAGCGGGGAATAGGACTCTCACTGCAATCACGGTTGTGTGGGAGGAGAAATAGGACTCTCACTGTCAATCACTGTGTGTGGGTTGGGTAATCAGGACTCTCTCTGTCAATCACTGTGTGTAGGTGGAGTAATCAGAACTCTCACTGTCAATCACTTTGTGTGGGTGGGTCGGTTAATCAAGGACTCTCACTTATCAATCCGGTGTGTGGGCAGAGTAATCAGGACTCGCACTGTCAATTACTGGTGTGGGCGGGGTGGTGTAACAGGACTCTCACTGTCAATCCACGTGTGTGGGAGAGGAAAAAAGGACTCTCACTGTCAATATGGTGTGTGGTGGGTAATCAGAACTCTCTCTCTGTCAATCACTGTGTGTAGGTGGAGTAATCAGAACTCTCACTGCAATCACTGTGTGTGGGGAGGGGGGGTAATCAGGCTCTCTCGGTCAATCACTGTGTGTAGGTGGAGTATCAGAACTCTCAATGTCAAATAACTGTGTGTGGGCAGCAGAGTGAGTAATCAGGACTTTCACTGTCAATCACTGGGTGTGGGCAGAGTAATCAGGCTTTCACGTCAATCACTGTGTGTGGGAGGGTAATCAGGACTCTCACTGTCAATCCTGGTGGTGGGAGGAGAAATAAGGACTCTCACTGCAATCACGGTGTGTGGAGTTGGCCGGGTAATCAGAATTCTGTCTAATTCACTGGGTGTAGGGGAGTATCAGACTCTCACTATCAATCACTGGGTTGTGGGGGGGGTAATCAGGACTTCACTATAACTCAATGTGTGTGGGCAAAGTAACAGGACTTCACTGCAAATCACAGTGTGTGGGCAGGGTAATCAGGACTCGTACTATCAATCACTATGTGTGGGCGGGGTAATCAGGACTCTCACTATCAATCACTGTGGGTGGGTGGGGTTGGAATCAGGACTATCACTATCAATCCACTGTGTGTAGGGCAGAGTATCAGGACTTCACTGTCAATCACTGTGTGTGGCGGGGGGTAATCAGGACTCTCATGTCAATCAATGTGTGTGGAGGGAGAAATAAGGGACTTCTCCCACCCCCCCCCCTGGCAATCACGGTTTATGTGGGTTGGGGAATCAGAACTCTTTCTGTCAATTCACTGGGTGTATAGGTGGCGAATCAGAACGCTCACGTCAATTCACTGGTGTGGGCGGGGTAATCCGGGACTTCTCTGTCCATCACTGTGTGAGGGCGGGGTATATCAAGGACTTTCAATATCCAATCACTGGTTGTGGGCGGGGTAATCAGGACTCTCTTCTTTCAATCACTGTGTGTAGGTGGAGTAATCAGAACTCTTCCCAAAACTGGGTTTCAAAATCACCTTGGGGTGGGCGGTGTTAATCAGGAACTCTCACTATCAATCACTGTGTGTGGGAAGAGTAAGAGGACTCTCACTGTCAATCACTGTGTGGGGGGAGGAGAAATAGGACTCCCATGTCAATCACGGGTGTGGGTTGGGTAATCGAACTCTCTCTGTCAATCACTGTGTGTAGGTGAGTAATCAGAACTCTCCCTGTCAATCACTGTGTGGGCGGGGGTATCAGGACTCTTCACTATCAATCATGTGTGAGGGCGGGGTAATCAGGACTCTCTTCTGTAATCCACTGTTGTAGGTGGAGTAATCAGAAAACTCTCACTGTCAATTACTTTGGTGGGGGGTTGGGTTAAATCGGACTCTCACTATCAATCACTGTGTGTGGGCCCGAGTAATCCAGGACTTTCACTGTCAATCACTGTGTGTGGGAGGGGGTAATTAGGTTTTTTTTTTTTTTTGGACTCTCACTGTCAATCACTGGGGTGTGGAGGAGAAAATAAGGGACTGCATGTCAATCACAGGGAGTGTGTGGGTTGGGTAATCAGAACTCTCTCTGTCAATCACTGTGTGTAGGTGGAGTAATCAGAACTCTCACTGTCAATCACTTTGTGTGGGCGGGTTAATCAGGACTCTCACTATCAATCACTGTGTGTGGGCAGAGTAATCAGGACTCTCACTGCAATCACATGTGTGGGGCGGGGTAATCAGGACTATCACTGTCAATCACTGTGTGGGGAGGAGAAAAAAGGACTCTCACTGCAATGCATGGTGTGTGGGTTGGGTAATCAGAACTCTCTCTGCAATCACTGGTGTGTAGGTTGAGTACTCAGAACTCTCACTGGCAATACTGTGGTGGGCGGGGTAATCGGACTCTCTCGTCAATCACTGGGTGTAGGTGGAGTAAGTAATCAGAACTCTCACTGTCAATCACTGTGTGTGCGGACGGGGTAGCGTACTCGGACTCTAACTATCAATCACTGTGTGTAGGTGAGTATGTTCAGAACTCTCAATGTCAATCACTGTGTGTGACGGGTAATCAGGACTCTCACTATCAATCACTGTGTGTGGGCGGGGTTAATCAGGACTTCTCTCTGTCAATCAATGTTGTGTAGGGAGTAATCAGAATCCATGTCACTCACAAATGTGGTGGGGCAGAGTAATCAGGACTTTTCCTGTCAATCAAGTGTGTGGGCAGGTAATAGGACTTGCACTGTCAATCATGTGTGGTGGGCGGGTAATCAGGATCTCACTCCGCTGTCAACAACTTGTGTGGGAGGACGGAAATACGGACTCTCACTGTCAATCCGTGTGTGGGTTGGGTATAGAACTCTCTCTGTCAATCATGTGTGTCGGTGGAGTAATCAGAAACTCTCACTGTCAATCACTTTGTGTGGGTGGGTCATCAGGGACTCTCACTATCAATCACTGTGTGTGGGCGGGGTAGGTAATCAGGACTCTTATATCCAATCACTAGTGTGGGCGGGGTTAATCAGGACTCTCACTATCAATACTGTGTGTGGGTGGGGTAATCAGGACTCTCACTATCAATCACTGTGTGTGGGCATAGAGTATCAGGACTCTCACTGTCAGTCGCTGTGTGTGGGCGGGTAATCAGGACTCTCATGTCAATCAATGTGGTGGGAGGAGAAATTAAGGACTCTCACTGTCAATCAGGTATGGGGGTGGGTATCAGAACTCTCAATGTAATCACTGTGTGTAGGTGGAGTAAATCAGACACTTCAACTGTCAATCACTGTGTTGTGGGCGGGGTAATCAGGACTCTCTTGTCAATCACTGTGTAGGGCGGGGAATCAGGACTTTAAATATCAATCACTTGTGTGTGGGCGGGTAGGTAATCAGGGACTCTCTATTTAAATCACTGTGGGTAGGTGGAGTAATTCAGAACTCTCATGTCAAGCACTTTGGTGGGCGGGTTATCAGACTCTACTATCAATCCTGTGTGTGGGCAGAGTAATCAGGACTCTCACTGTCAATCACTGTGTAGTGGGAGGAGAAATACGGACTCTCATGTCCAATCACGTGTGTGGGCGCGGGTGGGGGGTAGGTATCAGGACTCTCTCTGTCAATAACTGTGTGTGGGCAGAGTAAATAAGGACTTCACTGTTCAATCACTGTGTGTGGGCGGAGGTAATCAGGACTCTTCAATGTCAATCAAATGTGGTGGGAGGAGAATAAGGACTCTAACTGTCAATCACGGTGTGTGGGTTGGGTTATCAGAAAACTCTCTATGTCATCACGTGTGTAGTGGAGTAATCAGAACTCTCATGTCAATCACTTTGTGATGGGTGGGGTAATCAGACTCTCACTACAATTCACTGGTGTGGGGGGGCGGGGTAATCAGGACTCTCCTATCAATCAATGTGTGTGGGCAAAGTAATCAGGACTCTCACGTTCAATAACTGTGTGTGCAGGAGTAATCAGGGATCTTACTATCAATCACTATGTGTGGAGGGTGGTAATCGGACTCTCAATATTAATCACTGTGTGTGGGTGGGTAATCAGGACTCTCACTATCAATCACTGTGTGTGGCAGCAGAGAAATCAGGAATATCACTGTCAATCACTGTTGTGGGCGGGGGGTAATCAGGACTCTCATGTCAATACTGTGTGTGGGAAGGAGAAATAAGGACTCTCACTGTCAACACGGTATGTGGGTGGTATCAGAAACTCTCACTGTCAATCACTGTGTGTAGGTGGGAGTAATCAGAACTCTAACTGTCATCACGTTGTGTGTGGGCGGGGGGGTGGATCAGGACTCCTCTGGTCACTATGTGTCGTAGAGGAGGGGTGGGTAATAGGACTTTCATAAAATCACTGTGTGTGGCGGGGGGTGGTAGGGTAATCAGGACCTCTCTTTCAATCACGGTGTGTAGGTGGAGTAATCAGAACTCTCACTGTCAATCACTTGGGTGGGCGGGTTAATCAGGGACTTTCTGTATCACTATCAATCATGTGTCGGGGGCAGGAGTAATCAGGACTCTCCTGTCAATCACGGTTGTGGGAGGAGACATAAGGACTTTCACTGTCAAATCACGGTGTGTGGGTTGGGTAATCAGAACTTATCTGTCAATCACTGTGTGTAGTGGAGTATCAGAACTATCACGTAAATACACTTTGTGTGGGCGGGTTAGTATATAATCAGGACTCTCACTACAATCACTGGGTGAGGGCGGGGGGGGGGGGTCGTAATCAGGACTACTCTCTGTCAATCACTGTTGTGTAGGTGGAGTAATCAGAATCCTCCTTGTCAATCCACTTTGTGTGGGCGGGTTAATCAGGCTCTCAAATCAATCAACTGTGTGTGGAGAGTAATCCGGACTTTCACTGTCAATCACTGTGTGGGGCGGGGTGTGGTAAGGTAATTAGGGGACTGCTCACTGTCAATCAAGGTGTGTGAGGAGAAAATAAGAGACTCTCACTGTCAATCACGGTATGTGGGTTGGGTAATCAGAACTCTCTCTGTCATCCACTGTGTGTAGGTGGAGTAATCAGATCTCCACGTCAAATCACTTGGTGTGGGCGGGGTAATCAGGACTCTCACTATCAATACACGTGTGTGTGGGGCCCAGAGTAATCCGGACCTCACTGCAATCCCTGTGTGTGGGCGGGGTAATCAGGACTCTCACTGTCAATCAATGTGTGTGGAGAGAAAAAGGACTCTCCTGTCATCATGGTGTGTTGTGGGTTGGGTAATCAGAACTCTCTCTGTCAATCACTGTGTGTAGGTTGAGTAATCAGAACTCTCACTGTCAATCACTGTGTGTGGGCGGGGTAATCAGGACTCTCTCTGTCAATCACTGTGTGTAGGTGGAGTAATCAGAACTCTCACTGTCAATCACTGTGTGTGGAACGGGGTAGTAATCAGGACTCTACTACTCCACTGTGTGGGGAGGGGTAATCAGGACTCTCACTATCAATCACTGGTGTAGGTGGAGTAATCAGAACTCTCACTGTCAATCACTGTGTGGGGACGGGGTAATCAGGACTCTCAATATCAATCACTGTTGTGGGCGGGGACTAAGGGACTCTCTCTGTCAATCAATGTGTTGTGGTGGAGTAATCAGAACTCTCACTGTCAAGCACTGTGGTGGCAGAGAATCAGGACTTTTACTGTCATCACTGTGTGGGGGCAGAGTGATCAGGACATTCATGTCAAGCACTGTTTGGGGCGGGGTAGGGTAATCAGGACTCTCACTGTCAATAACTGTGTGGGGAGGAGAAGAGACATAGGACGCTCACTGTCAAATCCCGGGTGTGGGTTGGGATCATAACTTCTTGTCAATCACTGTGTGTAGGTGGAGTAATCAGAACTCTCACTGTCCAATCACTTTGTGTGGGGGGGTAATAAGGACTCTCACTATCAATCACTGGTTGTCGGCCGGGGTACGGGTATCAGGACTCATATCAATCACTGTGTGTGGCAGAAGTAATCAGACTCTCACTTGTTAATACACTGTGTGTGGGCAGTGGTAATCAGGATTTACTATCAATCCAAGTGTGTGGGCGGGGTTAGGTATAACAGGACTCTCACTATCAATCCTGTGTGTGTGTGCGGGGTAACAGGCTCTCACGTCAATACTGTGTGTGGGTGGGGTAATCAGGACTTCAATGTCAATCACTGGTGTGGCGGGGTAATCAGGACTCCAATTTCTTTAATTTTCAATTAAAAATCCTATCCAAAAACCCATATAAAACCTCCATACCACAACGTTCAGCTCTCTTCCTCTATATATCACGATCTGAGCTTGTAAAGCGGAAAATCGAAAAAGTTTCTTTATTCTATATGGGTGGAAGCAGCGGACCCTTTTAGGAGTGGTGTCTTGGTAGGTTCACCACGGGTTCTTCAGGGGATAGTAAGCGTTTTCCTTTACTTACCTCATAATAGCCACTGACTTAAGGGCCAGGAGCTAGTACCTTGACCTCTGCGATCGTTGGAGGCAGTTTCAGTCAAGTCGATACAAGGCGTCTCACGATTTAATTTACACGTCGGAACCTCGTCTTTTTCTTTCCATTGCCTAAGTCTCATTTCCTCTTCTGAAATCCTGTCACATCTTTCATATCGATAATGTAATACGGGAGCGGTTGTAAATTATTAATTGCCAAAATATCGTTTTTCTCTTGAAGGTTCTCATATTGCCCATTGTTTGTACAGTTTATACTGGCCGCTTGCAGCTCCCCGTGATACTCACTTCCACTCCAGAAACTATTAAGTATTCATCCAACATAACTTCTCGTATTCGCCACACTGGATCCCAACTGGAGCCAACGTATCATATTATTGCAGACCTTTTACTTTTTCGGCACAATTGTTATTATCGAATTATTGCTGGGACCGGGTAGTAAAATTTAAGCCAAATAGATTGTCCATAGTGCTCTATGGGCATTCAGCCTGTTATATAGCAGAAGGGGCTGAGAGATTGTACATAGTGTCCTATCTGCAGGCAGGCATGTTATAGAGCAGAAGGCGCGGAGCAGACTTTACATGTGTTCCATATGCACAAGCTGCTGTTATAACCAGGAGAGCTGAGTAGAAATTTGTATATAGCGGCCACATTTATCACTTTTGTGACGCCTAAGTGTAGTAGTTGCGCCTAAATTCTGGCGCACTGTTTGCAAGAATTTCACAGCCCAACCATCTGTGCTAAGGATATTTTCTGCCTCTATTAATCACTTTACTTAAAACACAGTTTAGCGCAATTTCAATTTGGCGCAGTTTAGGCGCAATGTAGATTCAGGCACTTACATTGAATCCTATACAAGCTCCTCTCTGCTTCTCCCACATCCCAGAATGAGAATAAACCCCACAAGCAGCACCCAGGTGTGTGACACCTGCACCCAGTGACTTCACTCAGCAGTTGGGCTTATCCGGAGGGGATCCCCCAGTGCTGGTCTCCTGCCTGACACCCCTGTAATCTGCACCAGTATCCCCCTCAGATACTGGTGATACTGAGCACAGAATTACATGGGGGACATTGTTATGTCGTATCTGCACATCTGCAAACTTGTGCAAACTTGTGCAAAGTTCTCTTCTCTCTTGCTGTGAGCTCAGGATTTGCAGAATGTTGTAAATAGATGGTGATGAACTGTAAATAGAGTCGTTGCCAGCTCCTGTCTTGCAGTGTATCTATGTATCTATTATATGTTCCTAGTGTTGGCTGAGCTCTGCTGCTAGAAATGAGCTGCAAGGGGCTCAGTGCTTTTTCTTCTCAGCTAACGCCCACTTCGGACTGGGGGTTGTTGTGCCCGTTTTTGCGCCTAAATGAAAAACGTGGCAAGTGATGAATACTTAGGCGCAGCAAAACATCGGATTAGTAAGATAGAGATTTCTTTTGGGGAAAGCTGATTTTTTTTGCTGCGCCGGCTAGTTTGGCATTTAATCGCAAAAATGGTGCGCCGGAATGTGAAAGGCGCAAAAAAAAAACAGAAAAATACGAGTGATACATGTGCCCATAGTGTCTATGTGAGGCAGCATAGTGGAGCGAGCAGGCATGCTGCCTCCAAAATATCATAGCTGCCACTTTGGAACAATCTTGCTCAGTCCTCCTGTCTATAAAAAGCTGCCGGAAGCTAGGACACTGTGGGGCAGATTTACTGACCCGGTAGGGTCTTACGGCGATTCACTAAGGGGCACTGATGTCCACCAGGTTGTCGTGTCGTTGTGAGAAGGGCGCTGGACACGGGACTGACCGGTAAGTAAATCTGCCCCAGTATGTACAATCTGCTCAGCTCTAGTGCTGTCCTACTTAGCTGTTCGCTGTAGTTCACAGAAAGTGCATTGTCTGCCCCCCATTCTGCGCCACAACGGGTGTTTGTGATATTACAGCTGAAACAGCATTGAGTTGAGCAAAACGGGAAAACAAAAATCAAGCAAAACACAAAGAACAACAAAAAAGAAAAGTCAGAAAAGGAATCTCTTATCCGCCCTCGTATTTGAATACCCCAAACTACCAGGTCAAGGCATATAAATATTTACTACAGAGTTAGAAAAGCAAGCATCCTGGGGAATTCAATTTATGGTTACATCTAATGAATAAAATTATTACTAGGAAGTGTGCGCAAATCAATTGATCTAGAAATTTGTAACGTGCTTGAGATGTGATTTACATAAAATCAAAGATGAAATAGGGCGAAGGCGCGCGTCAGTAAATAACAATCTCCAATAATTACCAGGAACTATTGTAGAGGGGACCAAGTATATACATAATTAAATGGTTAAATGATTGGACTTTTGGACAACAGCGGAATGTGTCCGGATTATCAATTAAACCAGGTCAGAAGGCGAGAAAATGACATGGCTCGCTTTACTTTTCCAGCACAGTTATTATCTATACGGGAAAGGAAAAATCAGAATCCAAAAAACGGAAGATGGAGTAAGTAGGATACCATGCTATAGGTACCATATGACCTCTATAGGGCCATTAGAGGGAAGGGCAGTCCATGTTGGTCCATTCTGACTTGGGAATGGGAGGCAAGAACCCAAAGGGGTACCTAGCAGTGAGCTGCTATAGAGGGTTCTGTCCAAGTAGTCCCAACACCTTTGTTATTGGGCAGAAAAAATCTGGTTGGTCCCGTACGTTCCTAATGAATGAAAAGAACCAAGTGTTTATACATGATTCAGGCCAAACATATGTACTGATTTGTCCCAACACCTTGCCTTCTTTGGGGAGGAGGGGGGAAGGAAAGCGGATTAGACTCATGGTGGGGCCATCCACCTTTCCGTCAGGAAGCAAAAACCCATAGACCATTAGACTCTTCTCCAGTGTCCTGCAGACTCTTATCCATGTTTCCTGAGACTCTTCTCATGTTTCCGCAGACTCTCTCCATGTTGTCCGCAGACTCTTTTCCATGTGTCCCGCCAGACTCTTTTCCATGTGTCCCGCAGACTATTTCTCCATGTTCCGCCAGGACTTTCTCCTTGTGTCCTGCAGACTCTTCTCCAGTTTCCTGCAGACTCTTATCCATGTGTCCTGCAGACTCTTCTCATGGTTCTGCCGACTCTTCTCCATGTGTCTGCAGACTCTTCTCCGTGTTGCCTGCAGACTCTTCTCGGTTGCCTGCAGACTCTTCTCCTGTTTCCTGCAGACTCTTATCCATGTGTTTTGCAGACTCTTCTACAGGTGTCCTGCAGGACTCTCTCCATGTGTCTGCAGACCTTCTTCTCATGTGTCTGAAGACTCTTCTCCATGTGTCCTGCAGACTCTTCTCCATGTGTCTGCCAGACTCTTCTCATGTGTCCTGCAGACTTTCTCCAGGTGTCCTGCAGGACTCTTCTACATGTGCCTGCAGCTCTGCAGTGTCCTGCCAGACTCTTCTCATGTGTCCTGCAGACTCTTCTCCATTTGTCCTGCAGACTCTTCTCCATGTGTCCTGCAGACTCTTCTTGTGTCCTGCAGATCTTCTCTGTGTCCTGCGACTCTTCTCATGTGTCCTGCAGATCTTTCTCATGTGTCCTGCAGATCTTCTCCATTGTGTCCTGCAGACTCTTCTCCATGTTTCCTGCAGACCTTTCTCCATGTTTATTGAAGACTCTTCCCATGTGTCCTGCAGACTCTTCTCCATGTGTCCTGCAGACTTTCTCCATGTGTTGCAGACTCTCTCATGTTTCTTGAGACTCTTCTCCATGTGGTCCTGCCCAGACTCTTCTCCAGTGTCCTGCAGACTCTTCTCCATGTGTCCTGCAGACTCTTTCATGTGTCCGGCAGACTCTTCTCCACGTGTCCTGCAGACTCTTCTCCACGTGTCCTGCAGGACTCTTCTCCATGTGTCCTGCAGACTCTTCTCCACGTGGTCCTGCAGACTATCTCAGGTCCTGTAGACTCTCTCCACGTGTCTGCCAGACTCTTCCTCCACGTTGTCCTGCAGACTCTCTCCACGTGTCCTGCAGACTCTTCTCCACGTGTCCTGCAGACTCTTTCTCCACTGGGTCCTGCAGAATCTTCTCAAGGTGTCTGCAGACCTTCTAAACGTGTCCTGCAGACTCTTCTCCAAGTGTCCTGCAGACGCTTCTCACGTGTCCTGCCAGACTCTTCTCCACGTTTCTGCAGACTCTTTCTCCACGTTCTGTATACTCTTCTCAATGTGTCTGCAGACTTTCTCCATGTGTCATGCCAGACTCTTTCATGGTCCTGCAGACTTTCTCCATGTGTCCTGCAGACTTCTCTCCATGTGTCCGCAGACTCTCTCATGTGTCCTGCAGACTCTTCGCCATGTTTCCTGCAGACTCTTCTCCATGTTTCCTGACAGACTCTCGCCATGTGTCCTGCGAATCGTCTGCCATGGTCTGCAGACTATTCTCCAGTGCTGCAGACTCTTCTCCATGTGTCTGCCAGACTCTTCTCACGTGTCTGCAGACTCTTCTCACGTGGCCTGCAGACTCTTCCCACGGTCCTGCAGACTCTTCTCCACGTGTCCTGCAGACTCTTCTCCACGTTTCCTGCAGCTCTATCCACGTGTCATGTATACTCTTCTCCATGTGTACTCCAGACTCTTATCCATGTGTCATGCAGAATACTTCTTTTCCATGTGTACTGCCCAGACTCTTCTCCATGTGTCCTGCAGACTCTTCTCCATGTTGTCCTGCAGACTCTTCTCAATGTGTCCTGCCAGACTCTTCTAATGTTTTCCTGCAGACTCTTCTCCATGTCTCCTGACAGACTCTTTCTCCATGTTTCTGCAGACTCTTCTCCACGTGTCCTGCAGACTCTTCCTCCACGTTGTCATGCAGACTTCTTCTTCCACGTGTCCTGAAGACTCTTTCCACGTTTCCTGCAGAATCTCTCCACGTGTCCTGCAGACTCCTCTCCATGTCTCTTGCAGACTCTTTCCATTTTCTGCAGACTCTTCTCCACGTGTCATGCAGGACTCTTCTCCAGTTTCTTGAAGAATCTTATCCATGTGCCTGCAGACTTCTCCCTGTTGTCCTGCAGACTCTTCTCCATGTTTTCGAAGACTCTTCTCCATGTGTCCTGCAGACTCTTTTCCATGTGTCCTGCAGACTCTTCTCCATGTTTCCTGCAGACTCTTCTCCATGTGTCCTGCAGACTCTTCTCCATGTTTCCTGTAGACTCTTCTCCATGTTTCCTGCAAACTCTTTTCCACATGGTCTGAAGAGTCCTCCCCACATGCCCCTACTCTACATGCTCTGCAGAATCTTCTCTATGTGCCATTCTCACCCTTCTCTACATGCCATTCGACCATCAGATTCTTCTCCATGTGCCATGCAGTCCTCCAAAGGGTCTGCAGACTCCTCCACATGATCCGACGTGGTCACCACACGACCAGCAGAATTGTCTCCATATGACCCACAGACTACTCGGCATATGTCCTACAGACTCTTCTCCATGTCTACCATAGGGGGGGCGGAATTTTCTTGGCTGTTTTGGGCATCAAAATACTTTGTCGTGGCCCCGTAGACAACATTCATCTCTGCTTTCTCCATAAGGGGGGCGGGGGAATCATCTGATCATCTCCCTTCTTGCTCTACCCAACGCCATTTAAATAGCAGAATTTATTTTCTTTGTAGTAAGGGGTTAAGTAATAAAAGCTTAGAATTTAGTCATATTTCTTGATATAGTGTATTCCGTAAGCAAAAAATAAAAGAAATCTAATTTCAGCTATTCTGTGGCCACGGGAAGGAGGAAATAGGAGCAGAGGAGAACAGAGCGAAGCCTCGTCCATGTGCAGTAACTCATCTCAGGAGACCTACTGCGAACCTCCACTCACATCCATGATTAGACCTCCTCTGTGACAGCGGCCGGTGTGCCCGGATTACTAAACAAACCCGCCGCAGGAGGAAACAGCGCTTCAATCAACACAATATCATCACCAAAAGAAAACTTGTCACATATTGTACACGTCAGGAAGCCATTCACTGCATAATAAAGTCACCGCACAAGTGGAAGAGGAGACACGGGATGCTGGAGGTTTTCCCATCACACTGGCTTCCACTTCTCTGACCTTTGATAGGCTACTTTAAATTAGGGGTCGGGGACCGAGAGCCAAAACCTTGCTGCCTCGCCACAGATTATACTCAGATCCCCAAACCTACCTCTAACGTTTCACAGGACAAAGAACTTTCATTTACCAACAATGAACAAAAAGAATTAGAATTCAAGAAATGTAGAAATGTTTAAAAATAAATTGAACATTTTAAATGCAATTTACTCCAATTTAAAAAAAAGTTGACTTTTTTTTAACTTTATTTCTAGTTGATCTGGGATTTTTAAGAGAACCTGTCGTACAAATTAACCCACCCAAAATAAATATCTCATTAAAAAATATGAATAAAAAGCATCATCCTTAGGCCTAAATGGCTCCTTTCCATGGGTGCAACGTAGACCCCTTACCGACGTGTCACACGTCAGCTGGGGGTCTATGGAGAGGGCTCATGGGCTAAACCCTCTCCTTACAAAATGGGTTTTTGCATATTTACATATTGCATCAAACACCCACCGGTAACACCCACGATTGGTTAACCTTTCGATTCAGCTTTGCCGGCGGCTGTAAAAAGCCAGCGGCACGTGGGCTCTGCCATATTGTCTTGTATCGTCGCTCCCCGTGATGTCTCCATGCCAGCCTCAGGTCTATGATTCCTGACCATTTGTTACAATGTGGGTGTGGCACATTGTAATAAATGAGAAGTAAAATCCCCATATACTGCAATACAGCAGTAGGAAGCTTTATTGGTAATCCTTGGTCCCATTACAGAAAAAATTTTTGAAACTATGGGGGGAAAAAAAAATTATAAAAAAAAGGGGGTAATTTACTAAAGGCCTGAATCGCTATTTTTCGTTGGGTTTTCTGAATATTACTGATTTGTGCCATTTTTCCCTGAATTGCCCCGGCGTTTTGGCACATGCGATTGGATTGTGGCGCATCGGCGCCTGCATACATGCGACAGAAATGGGGGGGTGTGGCCATTGGAAAACCCGACGGATTCGGAAAAACCGCAGAATTTTTTAAAAAAATGTGTCGCTTGACTCGCACTTACCTGCACCAAGAAATAGAAGGTGAACTCCAGCGGACTACAGCGCAGCAGAGACACCTAGTGGACATCGGGCACACTACTTTAGTGAATCCCGACCGGACCGAATCAGCGTCGGAGAACCCGACGCTGGTCCGCAACTGGACCGGGTAAATAAATCTGCCCCACAGTTTTGACTTGCATAAAAATTCAACTTACGAACAAACCTATGGACCCTATCTTGTATGTAACCCGGGGAATGCCTGTATAGTAAATCTGGTGAACGGTGATGTCCCGGACCCTACCCTTCTAGGTCTTCGCCCATTGCTTTCAAAAGTGGCAAATGGGGCACAAAATATCACTGTATTAAAGAAAACTAGCTACATTATATACATGGGTATCTGATAGTCGGAAAGGGTTAAAGCAATAATAAAAATCCATTGTGGAATGGAGTTCACCTAAGTTATGAAGACTTTTAGTGTCTTGCTAGTGACTCACTCTGATATAATCCCACTTAATCCACAGAGCGGAGTTCTCCCGCAGTATTCCATAAACCTAATTCCCCCGCTATGGGGAAATGAATGGAGCATGTGATGGGCTCTTAGCAAATATTTAATTTTGAAATTGATCATAATTTTCCTGGAAATAACGTGCGGCATGCCTACGCCGCTCCTCCAGCCGTGAGCGACGAGGTAGAGCCGCGCTCCCGCCGATGTCAGTGTAAGCGCGAACGTTTGGCGAGTCGATTATCCCGCGATGTGAAATTGCATTTTAAGAGCCGCGCTCAAACATCATGTACATTCTGAATGGAGGAACTCACAGATTGTTGAATTATTTAAAGCACATGATTAAAGTGAGAAGGTGGTGAAGCGTGGATAATCCAGTTAACGGTGTCATTAAGGGAAAAAAGCCAGATTTCGAGAAAATGTGCCAATGAGATGGGAGGGAAATATTATAGTGAGTGTATGGAGACAGAACCTGGGTCACAGTAATCCAGTGAGAAACCACTATCCATATGTCCGCGTAGGCCATAGAAGGGAGGTGTCTGATCTCCAAACATGGCAGATCTTACAGTATTGTCCCTGGTATGAAGTGGTTAGTCTAAGGAACATGATGTGGAGAGTTAAAGGTGAGGACTTGGCTTCAGATTCCCAGATCTCATTAACTGGGATGTGCTAAAAAATAAATCGGATCCACAGAGGCCACATCTTACAATTTAAAGGACTGAATAGATCTTCCGCTAAGTTCTTGGTGCCAGATATCACAAGGCATCTTCAGAAGTCTTGTGGACCAAGTCCTGACTAATCAGACCTGGTGATGTAACAATAGAGGTCACAATGGTGGAAGCCACAAACCCCTGGATCTGCTTTGACTCCTGGAAATTTAAGCATTGTAACTCTGTTAACCTTACTCTGCACACTAAGATTTATAACACAATCTGAAATATTTCTCTCCTCCTTAGAAGATCATAAACTAGTATAAAGTCAGGCAACTGACGCTATAGAGAAATATGCAGTTGCAAGGGTTACATAATTCTCCTTTTACTCCATTCTCACTATATTTAGAAAAGACATAACTGGATAGAATTGGAGCATAATCTCCCTGTGTACAGTCAATATCTGGTTCTGTTAATATGCTACTACCACCAAGATCTGTATCTGCAAAGACTCGCCCTCGCCCTGTGCTTCTGCGCATATTCGCAGCTGCCCACCTACTCGCCGAGGCCTAGTGCTCGAGTTCCGGTGTGCTGGTTACTCCTAGATATGGACGCAGCACTCCTGTGCCCATGGAGGCCGGCCGTGTATTGAGTATCAAGTCAAGAATGCCACGGGGGTGCACCCAGTCCTGGGAGTCCCCATTTTTAGAAGGGACCCATACTTTTCGGCTGAATTTTTCCGTTTTCTTTTTTAGAATCCAGTCAATATTTCTAATCCCAAATTGCCTCCACTTGAATTGCAAAGATCTGCTCCGACTTTTGTCATTATTTCCTTCAGCGAACAGAAGGTGTATTTACACGAGCAGCGCTGTAGTGCCGGAGCATAAGTGGCCTCGAATAGTCTTCCCATAACAACTTGGCGGAGCTGCCCACAAGATGTTTGCTAAAAAAACTCACATTATCTGGAAAACTGAAACAAATGTTCTATTAAATGTGTCATTTATATACGAGTTCCTGTAGCCGCTGGCGAACAAATCGGAGACATGTTTGTGCATATAAATATTACACGCCGCCATGATTACCAGCAGTCTGGTGTCGTTAATACAATACTGCGGGACTGAAAATATTAACTATGTACATCCTGGGGGGAAATTATCCAATTCAATGATCAAAAACACATCACTTTACACCCTTCAGGTTTCTTCGTGTTTTTGCATTTCCGTTTTCCGCCCTGCTCCTTCCGCTAGTCATATCTTTATGATTTTTCCGTTAAATACCTTTAAATAAAAAATGCCATATTCTGCCACATGCAAATTTCCATACTTTGGTGAATACAGCTGGGTAAGATGTCAATTTTTGGAGAAAGAGATGACTTGGCACCCTGATGACGACTTTGATCACATTTAAAAACATTTTTTATTGGAAGCAAAATTGCGAAAAACGTGTCAATTTGGACGTTATTTTTCATTATGGAGTTTACAGCGGAGAATAATAATTTTTATATTTTGATAGGAGTTTTGAGATGTGGGGATACCTATGATTTGTTTTGATTAGTTATCTTGATATTTTTTATAGGGACAAGGGGATCGGTCTGCTGTAAAATTGTGCTATTACCTTCACCTATTCAAGTTTGAATAGATGCAGGCTATAGCGAGTGCGAGTGTCCAGGCGCAGGACAGGAGACTGTTTTAGTTTATGAATTTTTACTGCCGCCACGTGAGTTCACTACAAAGGGGCCCACTGAGGCTCTGTCGCCCAGGGGCCTACTGAAACCTGCAGCTGACGGTGGCCTCCAGCTCCACCTCTCTACGGTCCAGTTTGAAATTTTTGCTCATGGTTCAGTGCACGGCACCGGGGCAAATGAGAGGTAGCCGGCTGTGCTCCAATGTGCACATTACTGGCACATGTGCAGGAATTTCTAAATGGCCTGTGGAGTGGCAAGGGTCCAAGCCAGAGTGGACTTGAGGAAGGTGGGGGGGGGATTGAAAGAAAGAGGGGGAATAACATTAGTTTTTGGTGTCCGCCGATAGAGCTGACCAAATCGATAATGCAGAGAACCAGCAGCTCCCTGCACTATCACTGCAACTCTGCTTCTGTTGTGTGTAGCAGAGCCGGAAGGTGATGACATTATGTGATGATGGCCTCACTGCAACATATAGCAGAAGGAGAGGAGAGAGGAGCTACTGTGGGGGAACAGGAAAAGGTGAATATATGTGTTGTATGGGGTATGAAATAAGAAGGGGAGCTGCTGGGGGTGCAGAACTAGAGGCGGAACTTCTGTGGAATGCAAAATAAGAGGAGTGGGTGCTGGGGGGGAGCACAATAAGATGGGGAGCCGCTTGGGGTGAACTGCTGGGGGTTGCAAAATAAGGGGGGGGGGGGAGCGGGATGTGAAATGAGTGAAATAAAAGTTGCTGCTGGGGCACAATAAGAAGGGGAGCTGTTGGGGTGGCACAATAAGAGGGGAAGCTGCTGGGGGAGGCAAAATAAAAGGGGGAGCTGCTGGGAGGGCACAATAAGAGGGGGAGATTAAGGGCAATAAGGGGGGAATTATACTCTGTTAGGTGGGAGTTAGGGGCAGCCCAAAGGTGTGGCTTAAGGTAAAAAAAAATTTCCATGTCGCACATAGCCCTCTTTTTCTGCTATAAACGTTGGGTGGTATGTATAAGGTGCTGTTTGGAGTTTATTGAGAAGGTTAAAAAAAAACTGTCACATTGCAATAAATTTAGGCGATTCTTCCCTTCAATGTATACAAAAAATAATGTAAATTGTGATTTTTGTAGAAAAGTGATAGTCTCCTCATTTCACTTACTTCAGAATTGGTTGTCATTTGCAATTATTTGATAACATTTTTGGTGATTAGCATAGTAAACCATGGAGCTATGATAATGGTAACGTGCTGCAGCTGTATGTAGAAATTACAGGAAACATGTGAACCATACAGTATCCATGTAATGTACATACACAATGGGACACAGTTGTCATTGCTCACAATAGGAGGCGTGGTAATAATTTATGTGTTGTGTAGTTGTTGCTTAATTTGTTTTATTGCATTAATATACAGCACCGCCTTTGTCTACAGGCTGGTAATTGAATTGCAGCTAAAATGGTAATGGCCCGCTGGACGGGGAATTATGAACTAAACCTGCTCCACTTGGTTCCTTGTCAAGCTCTAGGCACTAAATCAAGATATTCCATCTATTGCCTATGCACTAATCCATAATCCTATGCTACCACCTAGTGACTACTTGTGGTGTTGCAGCTGAAATGTAATCTGCCTGGGAAAGAAGGTTTAAGGTTTACACTGTTTATCTTAAATGTAACTCTTTTTGCATCCTGAGGTCAGCCATTGGTTGGAGCTATGAAATTCCCTTAGAGTGGAAAGTCTATAAATATTCTCTCTGGATGGATTTTGGGAGTGTTCTGTCAGTATGCAGCAGTGTGTCTGGAAAGACAATCTACAGCTGCTGTCTCCCCTCAGAGGGTTTTCCTCTGCCAGTCCCGAGTGGTCCACTTGAGAGACCCTGCAACATATTGCTGCCTAAGCAGCCCAAACTATACCCCAACCCCAGGCTACAGGACCAGGGCTGTGAGCTACACCCAGACTGCATCCAACCACCAGCTTCCTTGTGGACATGGCAGTTGCATTGGAAGTCTGATGAGTAAAGAGACTGTGAGATATATGTTCATCACGTGTGATCCCTGACTACCACTAACATCATGGGCCTCCACTTTACCATCTGCCTGAGGATCCCTTCACTACACGCAAACCAGAAGTACTGCAGGAGGAACTTCTTCTTGCATTCCCTCACTGGCCTTGACCAGCATAGCTAAGACAGTTCAATTGGACCAAGCAATTCTAGTACTAGGCCATCAAGCGAGCCACTTAGGTACCAGGGGAATCCAGCTGTCCCCACTCCCAGGCTAGGCTCCAGTGTGTGGACATTGCAATAACTTCTCCTAGAGCAAAAGGGGTATGCCCTCACACTGCGGTGCTCCATAAAGGACACCATGATTAAAGACTGTATGCAAATAAGCTTTAGGGGCTCCAGGCTCCATTAACATCTTTTGAGCATGGAGCCCCTCAGGCTCATTTGCATACAGTCCTTCATCCTGGTGGTAGATGCCCTTTAAATCTCAGAATTGAGCTGCTTTAAAGCTTTGTTCTGCGCGACAATCTGTATAATGTTTTTGGTTCAATTCTACATTAGTCACTTAGAGAAGAAAATAGAGGCCATGGAGAAGATACATTTCAGAGAGCTAAGAGCACAGCAGTGTGAGGTGTAGACAAAGTTATGGTGTAATATTTCTCTATGGCCAATTTTAATGGTCCAACTTCTTTAAATTTGCCTTGTGTTGGCCAGTTTCTGCTGCATCCTCCAGAAGGGTCCCATGAAATAGCACTTATAGGGGGTCATTTACTAAGGGCCCGATTTGCGTTTTCCCGACGTGTTACCCGAATATTTCCGTTTTGCGCCGATTTTCCCTGAATTGCCCCGGGTTTTTGGCGCACACGATTGGATTCTGTCGCATTGGCGCCGGCATGCACGCGACGGAAATCGGGGCGTGTTGCCGAACAAAAACCCAACGGATTCGGAGAATCCGCCGCATTTTACAAAAAAAAAGTGTCGCTGGACACACACTTGCCTGCACCAAGAATAGGATTGTGAACTCCGGTGGGCATCGGCGGACTTCAGTGCAGCAGAGAAACCTGGTGGACGTCGGAGGAACTGCCTTAGTGAATCGCTGGAAGACCCGAATCCACCGCAGAGAACGCGCCGCTGGATCGCGAATGGACCGGGTAAGTAAATCTGCCCCATAGGGTCAATGAACAGGTAAAAACTGAACCCCACCAGTTGGAAGATCCATAAGAGACTATCAGCCGCTCCACAATCAGAGCCATCCAGTTATATTCTCCCAATCAAATTTTGTAATTGAAATGTCACAAAGACGGAACTGAACGTTTGGATGTTGCGCAGGGTTTGGGTCCCCCCCCCCCCCGGTGCCGCCAGCAGAGATGTCATGAACTGGTGATAGAAATGTTCTGTCTTGTGACTGTATCAAGTTGGATTTAGTTTTCGCTCTAAGAAGCTTATGCCATCGCCCTCCAGCCCGGATAATTCCCTGTCAATAAGCCCGGCTGTGATGTGCTCATTGTACGAGATAAACATTTACCACGGAAAAATACATAAAAACGCTCTTCCTCAAAGGGATTGGCTGCTAATACAACATATGCATGTAATAGGGAGCTGTACGGGTATCAAACCCCCACCACCACCGCCATGTCTCATACTTAAAGGGAATGTCTGATGTTAGAAAAACATGGCTGCTTTCTTCGAAAAACAGCCCCACATCTTACCATGGGTAGTGCATGGTACTACAACTAAGCTTCATTCATCTCTATACCTGGTGCCATGCATAATCATTCCTTTGTGTGTGTTGTTAGTAGCAGCAGGACTGTGAAGTTTGCATTTCTATTCCAGGACTTCTCCAAGTTCACTTAGAGAGTGTCCTCACACTGCTGTGCTCTGTTCTCTCTGTAGTCAGTTTTATATATTGTCCATGGAAATCTGTTTAATCATACCTGTGTGTAGGAGTAGCAGCAGGACTATGAAATAATGGATTTACAGTATATTCCAGCATATCATCTACTCTATGTGCACCAGGAACTTCTCCAAGGTCTTCGATCTTTTACATAATTTGATAGGGGTGCACTGCTGGGTGGGGGATCCTGGGCTGGGGCAAACACAGAGATTACAATATTGATTATTACTCAGTTATAGTTCACAGTATCGTAGTAAATAGGGGTCGAGAACCTTTCCGCTGAGCGAACCATCAACTCCACATATTTTAAAATTTTAATTCTGTGCGAGCCATACAATATGCACATGCCCTCCAATAGATAGGTTGCCACAGCACTTCTCCTCTAGTAGAAAGGTAGCCCCAGTACATGGTCCCCAGTAAATAGGTATCGACGGCACATGTCCCTAGTTTATAGGTAGCCCCCCAGTACATAGGTAGCCCAGTAAATGCCCCCAGTAGATAGGTAGCCCAAGCACATGCCCCCCAGTAGATAGGTAGTCATATCACATGGCCCACCAGTAAATAGGTAGCCCCAGCACATGCCCCCAAATAGATAGGTAGCCACAACACATGTCCCCTATTAGTAGTCATAGCACATTACCCCAGTATATAGGTAGCAACAGCACATGCCCCCAGTAGAAAGGTAGCCAAGCCACATGCCCTCCAGTAGAAAGGTAGCCACAGCACATGCCCCCCAAGTAGATAGGTAGCCACAGCACATGCCCCCAGTAGATAGGTAGCCACAGCACATGCCCCCAGTAGATAGGTAGTCACACCACATTCCCCCAGTAGATAGGTAGCCACAGCACATGGCTCCAGTAGATAGGTATCCCAAGCACATGCCCCCCAGTAGATAGGTAGTCATAGCACATGCTCCCCAATAAATAGGTAGCCTCAACCCATGCCCAAGGTAGATAGGTACTTCTGTGTGGTCCTGCTTGTTTATACTATCTTTTTTACAATTTATTTTTATTTAATATTCATACATATAAACATATAGGCAGTCCCCTACTTAAGGACACCCGACTTACAGACGACCTCTCTGCCCACTGTGACCTCTGGTGAAGTCTCTGGATGTTACTATAGTCCCAGGCTGCAATGCTCAGCTGTAAGGTGTCTGTAACGAAGTTTTATTATTAATCCTTGGTCCAATTACAGCAAAAAAGTTTCAACTTACATACAAATGTAACTTAAGAACAAACCTATTATCTTGTATGTAGCCCGGGGACTGCCTGTATATCCTTATATAGTATCAATCATGCACGTTGCATTTCATACCAAGTTTACATAGTATATAAATACACATCTTCAGATACATAAGTGTGTCTGTTCCCTGTGTGTGTGTAACAGAGACCTTCATTTCACAGAAGAAAAGAAAAAAGCAGAAACACAGAGAAAGGAGAAAGGACAAAAAAGAAGCAGCTGTTAAGCAAAGGCCCAACATCATCAAGTACAACATCATTTTTTGTGTACTCATTTTTTTCCATTTTTCTTCAAAACGAGTTGTTTTGAGAGTAGCGTTATCAGTCAGAATTTTCTCAAATTGGTATAACTGCCAAAAAAAATTTTCCCCACCGATGTCAGATCTGGGCAATTTAGTTTTTCCTATGGGATACTATAGCTTTCCTTACAACCACTAACATTCTTAGAGCAGACCCCCTAGATGAGGGGGATATTATCTCCATGTTTATATTCAGAAGAGCTAGCGCTGGGTTCAAAATAAGCTCTAGATCCCATATTTCTTTGATAAATTTCTGAACATTCTCCCACAGATGGGCACATTTACTTACCCGGTCTGAAGAGTTCACCGAAAGTGCATTGTCCGATGTCACTGCACTGTCGCGATTCACTAAGATCGTGTGCCCAATATCCTGCATGTGTCGCTTCCCCGCTCAGGTCTGACAGAGTTCACCATCTTCTTCATGCTGCATGTACCGTATATACTTGTGTATAAGCCGAGTTTTTCAGCACAAAAAATGTGCTGAAAAACCTCGCCTCGGCTTATACACGAGTCAATTAAAAAAAAAAGAATACTCACCCTCTGACACCCGGATCCTCGGCAGCAGCTCCACTTCTCTCTTCTTTCTTCACTAGCCGGCAGTCGCATCCATATGATCTGCCGGCAGGCGCACACTATGATGCGGCGGTGTCACCGCCGCTGACATCATCAGCGGCGACACCGCCGCATCATAGTGTTCGCTCGCCAGAAAATGGCATGGACGCGACTGCTGCCTAGTGAAGAAAGAAAAGAGAAGCCGCCACCGCAGAGGACCTGGAGCCGATGGCGTCGCAGAGGACCTGGAGCCGCTGCCGCTGCAGAGGACCGGGAGCCGCAGGTGCTGCAGATGACCGGGAGCCGCAGCCGAGGACCGGGAGCTGTCGCCGCAGAGGACTGGGAGCCGCCGCCGAGGACCGGGAGCCGCCATCGCAGAGGACCGGGAGCCGCCATCGCAGAGGACTGGGAGCCCCTGCCGAGGACCGTGAGCTGCCGCCGCAGAGGACCTGGAGCCGACCGCGCCACAGAGAACCTGGAGCCGCTGCCGCCGCAGAGGACCAGGATCTGCAGCCGCAGATGACCGGGAGCCGCTGCCGCCGCAGAGGACCGGGAGCCGCTGCCGCAGATGACCGGGAGCCGCTGCCGCCGCAGAGGGCCGGAAGCCGCTGCCGCAGAGGGCCGGGAGCCACCGCAGAGGACCGGGAGCCGCTGCCGAGGACAGGGAACTGGCGCCGCCGCAGAGGCCCAGGGAAGCAGCCGGCCCAGGCATCAAAGGTTGAGTATCGTGGAGGGGAGTATTTAAGTTATTTTTTTAAATTCATTGGTATACTGGGGCAGGCTGTATAATACTTGGGGCCGGGCTGTATACTACATGGGGGCTGGCTGAATATTACTTGGGGCAGGCTTATACACATGGGGGCTGGCGGTAGACTACTTGGGGCAAGGCTGTATACTACCGGGGGCTGGATGTATACTACTTGGGGGAAGGCTGCTATACTACATGGGGCAGGCGGACTGTATATACTTGGGGGCAGGCTTGGCTGTATAATCCTTGGGGCGGGCAGGCTGATAGTAACTACATGGGGGATGGCAGGCTGTATACTACATGGGGGCAGGCTGGTATATACTGCGGGGCTGGCTGATAATACATGGGGGCGGCTGGCAGGCTGTATATACATGGGGGCTGGCTCTGTATCTGACGGGGACAGGGCTGTATATACTGGGGGCAGGCTGTCTACTCTTGGGGGGGCAGGCTTGGTTGTATACTAATGGGGGCAGGCTGGTTGTAAACTACTTGGGGCAGACTGGTTGTATACTACTTGGGGGCAGGTGGTTGTATACTACTTGCGGGCAGGCCTGGTTGTAACTACTTGGGAGCAGACTGGTTGTATTACTATGGGGGCAGGTGGTTGTATAATACTGAAGCCGGTGGTTGTATACTATTGGGAGCAGGACGGGTTGTTACTACTGGGGGCCAGGCTGGGGTATAATACTTGGGGGCCGACTGGTTGTATACTAATTGGGGGCAAGATGGGTTGTAAATACTTGGGAGCAGACTGGTTGTATACTACCTGGGGGCAGGCTGGTTGTATACTACTTGGGGGCAGACTGGTTGTATACTACTTGGGGGCAAGCTGGTTGTATACTACTTGCGGGCGGCTGGTTGTAAACTACTTGGGAGCAGACTGCGTTGTATACTAATGGGGGCAAGCTGGTTGATACTACGTGCGGGCAGCTGAGTGGGTAACTACTTGGAGAGCAAGGAGCAGACTGGTTGTATTACGACCTGGGGGTAGGCGTGGTTGTTACACTGGGGGCAGACTGGTTGTATACTACTTGGGGGCAAGCTGGTTGTATACTACTTGGGGGCAGGCTGGTTGTATACTGCTTGGGGTTCAGGCTGGTTGTATACTACATGGGGTGGCTGGCTGTATACTACACCCTCGGCTTATACACCCAGTTTTAGGTGGTAAAATTAGGGGTCTCGCCTAATACTCGGGTCGGCTTATACTTGAGTATATACGGTAAGTGCATTGTCTTGCGACACAATTTGAAACTTAAATTCCGTGCTCAGTCCGAATTAGTTTGATCATCCGACGGCCTGCCCCCCGATTTCTGTCACATGAAAGCCAGCGCAGCCACGCCACAGGCCGATCGCGTACAACACAATCCCAGTGCAGACCCCTGTTTTAATTATTTCAACTAGTGGGGGGCTGTTAATAGTAAAAATTGGGGTGCATTGTATATATTTTAATAAGCCTTGGGGGGGGGGCATTTTTACAGAATCGCCTTGTGCAACAAATTACCTAGAAACTGCCCTGTAGATGAGTAAAATCTTTTACTTACCTTTATTGGGTGCTCTAATTACAGGCACAACTCTGATGTCGGCTTACTAGTGTAGAGGGAAAACCTCAGCCTCATTCTCTTCCAATAGTTGTTATCCAGTTGTTACTCTAGGATTATCAGAGTGGAGAGAGCCACAGCACACGGTACGGATCAGTTCCAAATCATCTTTATTGTAACATCATCAGGCATAAAATGGCAACGTTTCGATTCCAGATGAATCTTTCTCAAGCATAGAATTCATTCAATGAGTGAACATATATATACAAAAGTGGTAGTGACATCATTTCCTGTGTAGCATAAACAGCCAATAGGATTCAAACCCGACTAACAATATAAAATCTATGTATCAAAACAGTGATTATCATAAAACATTTTAGAACATTCAATGTCCCATAACGGTCAATCAATCGCCAGATAAGGAACATTAATATAAACAAAATACATCTCGTGTCACAATCCCGCAACTGTGTGTCATTAGGGTGATTACTTCAATCCTATTGCCAAGGGTCCGAGGACTCCACGGCGCGTGCGTAATTATTGCCGTTGTCATCTAGGATTATGGCACACAAGTAAGAAGGTGCTTAGTTGCCCATGTCAACCAATTACAGCTCAGCTTTCATTTTACCAGTACTCATGAATATTTTAAAAGGGAGCTGTAACTGGTTGCCATGGGCAACTAAGAACATTCTTACTTTTAGAAAACTTGATAAATCTGCCCCAATGTGCACACAGTCCCAGTTGATGCCATTATGGTCCTCCCTTAGCTGCTGTGGCTGAAGAGTAACCACTTCAGAATCAGTGGAACAATAACTTATACAAGATACAAAGAGTAAGGTTGCTGAAAGAGGTGAAAGAACTAAGAGCACAGCAGTGTGAGGATACCAGTGCACTTGAATAAGCTACAGTCCTGGAATATAAATCCATATTTCACAGTCCTGCTGCATACACAAAGGTATGATTCCACATCTGTCAAGAGACAATGGTGGTCATTTACTAAGGGCCTGATTTGTGTTTTCCCGATGTGTTACCCGAATATTTCCGATTTGCGCCGATTTCCCCGGGATTTTGGCATGCACGCGACGGAAATCGGGGGGCTTGGCCGAACGGTAACCCGACGGATTTGGAAAAACCGCCGCATTTAAAAAAAAAAAATTGGTCGCACAGGCCATACTCACATGCAGCACGATGAAGACGATGAACTTCGGGGCACCTCGGCGGACTTTGGCGCAGCAGCGCCACCTGGTGGACATCGGGCACAGGATCTTCATGAATCGCCGGAAGACCCGAACGCTCGTCAGAGAAGCCGTCGCTGGAACGCGAATGGACCGGGTAAGTAAATGTGCCCCAATAACTAAGACTGGCTTTAGAGACCACCGAGCACAGCAGTGTGAGGACACACCCCTAGTGCACTTGAAAAAGTTGGATTCCTGGAATATAAAAATCATATTTCACAGTCCTGCTACATACACAAGGATATGATTATACACATTTCCAAACCACAATAACTTCAGAGACCACAGAGCTAAGAGCTAAGCAGTGTGAGGACACCCCCCCCCCCCGCTGCACTTAAAGCTACAGTTCTGGAATATAAAATTCATATTTCACAGTCCTGCTGCATACACAAAGAAAGATATAATTACATGTGTCTCCAATCCACAATACCTTCAGAGACCACAGCGCTAAGAGCACAGCAGTGTGAGGACACACCCCCAGTGCACTTAAAGCTACAGTTCTGGAATATAAAATTCATATTTCATGGTCCTGCGGTTAACAAATTATGGGTACACACCTCTCCGGGGACATTCCCTAACACTATCTGCAGATGTTTCTGTAATGTGATAAGTGTACTGTCACCTCCATATATGTCATATACTGAAGTCTAAATTCCCCTATGGACCTGTAATACTGGTAAATGAAGACAACTGATGACATCGAATAGATGGTAGAGATTACTGAGACTTTCCAGGAATCCAGATAATGGAAGTGCAGGTCTATGGCAGTCAGGTGGAACATGCGTTTCCCGGTCAATACGCTATTAATTGAGCGACGCTTCATCAACGCGGATCTGCTGCGTCACGTCAACCAGAAAATTGGCTGCGACACTGGTCATCAAACCAGAACATTTTTAAGTGTGTTAAGCTCAGGTCTTCTTCTTCCTCTAAAGCAGAATTGGAGCCATAATTTCCAATCTCAGTGACCCCAAGGTTGATAACCCGTCCTTATACTCTAATTCACCCATTTCCCTAATAAGCTTTATCTCCTCCTCTACAATGCAGCAATGGTGGAGCATGGACACTCTACTTCACTTAAAGGTTGTTCAGCCCCCCATTCTCCTGATCACTCAGAACCATCTCTTATGTCTAGTGTTTTCTGTTTCTGCATCAGTTGATGGGTGCAGAGCAAATGTCAAAGTGTAATCTGCTTTCAATTACCCTTAAAGGAAACCTACCATTTGCTGTGATGCATTATGAAACAAACATACACTGAGAATGCTGTAGCTACACTGATGCAGGATCATATCTTGCTTAATCTCTGATCTGAGTGGTTTTGCTCAAAAAACTATTTTAAATTCAAGACCTTGGAAAAGCTGGGTTCTACTTGGTGTACTGTTCTGAGTGATTACACCACAACCATCTCCTTTGCAGCTCAGCACTGGAGCAGCAATAGTTAACCCTCTGAGATTAACAGAACTCTGTCCCAATCAGTTGTTGGTTGCATATAAATATCTTGTCCACAGTTAAAGTTTTCGTTGCGTGCTTCATACCCTGTGAGAGAGTGATTCCGGGATTTTGATCTTGGCTTCCAATTTGACTATTCTCCTCTATCTCTGACTCTGTACTGCAGCGCTATCTCTGTTGTGACCTGGATTGTTGACAATTCTTCTGTGTTGTCTTGTTTGTCCTGTTTTCACTTCGGCACATGGAGGGAAAGTCGAGCAGTTACTTATCACTGGTTATGGTGGACCCAGTATGTATTCAGGGACAGATTAAGGACTGTTTTAGGCTGACTATCCTTTACTGTGTCTGGTCATTACAGATATTCCAAATATTTGTATTTGGTGAAAGATCCCCTTTAAGAATGTGCAAAAATTGACACGTCTGTGAAATAATGCAGTTTTTCCTTGACATACAGAAGCCGGTAAAGAAAATATTATTCTCCTAAAAGCAGGTTTTTGTTCCCTGCAGAGATGAGTGAACCTTCAATGATTCATTTTGTAGAGCTGTTTATTCGTAGCATTGTTCATGCTATGTTTACACCGAGATTGAAACTTTATTGTTTAGATCCGAACATGAGAGGAGAAGGTTTAATAATAAAAAGCACACGCTGTAACAACCAGCTTCTAACAGGGACAATAGGACTGCACAGTGCAGGTGACATTGATCCTCTACATCAATGAGGCCACTGATCTCAAACTTAAAGGGGTTTTTCTAGAATATCATACTTCAATTTAAATTGGCAAAGTAAAATTTTAAAAAGTCAAACTCAATTATTTCCATGTTTACACTCATGGGAAGTGCTGAGACGCGTTCACAGCCAATCACTGGCCAGAATGGTGGCCCAGCTTAGTGATTGGCTTAGCAAATAACTCTAAGCACTTCCTGTGAAATACCAAAACATTGGGGTACATTTACTTACCCGTTCCTTGGAGTTCACCGAAAATGCATTGTCCATGTATAATGCACTGTGCCACGATTCACTAAGATCGTGCGTCCGATATCCTGCATGTGTCGCTTCCCCGCTCAGGTTCGCCGGAGTTCACCTTCTTCTTTCTGGTCCATGTAAGTGCTTGATCTTGCGACACAAATTGAATCTTAATAACCCCTTAGGGACCGGGCCCTTTTTCGTTTTTGCATTTTCATTTTTCAATCCCCACCTACAAATGATGAAAAAATGTGTTTGCGCCGTTTTCTTGTGGGCTTGGATTTTACAGCTTTCACTGAGTGCCCCAAATCACATGTCTATTTTATTCTTTGGTTCGGTACGATCACGAGGATACCAAATTTGTACAGGTTTTATAATGTTTTCATACATTTAAAAAAATTAAAACCTTCATTTTGCCATGTTCTTGCACTAATAACTTTTTCATACTTCAGTGCACGAGCTGTGGGTGTTGTCTTTTTTGCGACTTTTGATGACGTTTTAATGCTATCATTGAGGATTGCATGGGCTTTAGATCACTTTTTTTATAGAATTTTTTATATTTTTCAAAATGGCAAAAAATGGCATTTTCGGATTTGGGCGCTAATTTCCGTTACGGGGTTAAACACCGGGAAAAAATCGATAATATATTTTGATAGATCGGACATTTTGGGACGTGATGATACCTAAGTGTTTATGATTATTACTGTTTTTATATTTATATCAGTTCTAGGGAAAGGGGGGTGATTTAACTTTTGCTTTTTACTATTTTTCATATTTAAAAAAAAAAAATGTAATTTTTTTTTACCATTATTTTAGATCCTCCAGAGTAATTTAACCCTGCAGGGTCCGATTGCTAATACTATATACTGCAATACTACTGTATTGCAGTATATAGCTATTTTACTATGATTTTTAATAGTCTGCCCTCTGCTGGCTATTATAAATCATTGCACATGACAAGCCTACGAGTCTCAATGAGACTGTAGGCTGCCATAGCAACCGATCGCCACCTCCGATGACGTTCCGGGGGGCGGCGATCGGGCATCCAAGATGGCGGCGCGCATATAATGCTAAGTTAGGTGCCGTGGTCAGGTTCGACCGCGGCACTTAACAGGTTAACTGTCGCGATCGGTGCCAGCACCAACCGTGGCAGTGACATCCGGGTGTTGGCTGTTTTATACAGCCGTCATCCCGTGTGTATGAAGAGAGATCAGCTTGTGAGCTCTCTCCATACACCCTTTGCCCCACGTGGACGATATAGTTTGTCCTCGGTCGGCAAGGTGTTTAAATCCCGCATGCAGTCCCAATCAGTCGGATCGTCCAACGGCACGCCCCCCGATTTCTGTTGCATTAAAGCCGACACAGCTGCGCCAAAAATAGATCACATGCAACACAATCCCAGCACAGGCACCTGTTAAATACCTGTTTTAGCTGCGCAAATCCCGAAACCAGGAACAGTCAGATGAAAATGCAATCCGCGACCCTTAGGAAATAAGCCACATTGGCTTATCACTTGAAAAGGTGATACAGTTGAGAACAGCTTTCGGTTAAAGGGGTTATCTAGGATAGAAATATGGAAAAAATATCCATGGATATCCATAGAAATCAGTGCAATCCAGCTACCCCAAGCCTAATAGGTCAGGCCCTGGTGGAGGATGTTGCCATTCTACTCCTATTATTTGCAGGAGTCTTCTGCATCCACAGATCTGCACAGACACAGCTCTTCTGCTAGCTACACACAAAGTAGCAGCCCTCCTCTCCAATAGATAGGATCTGTATAGTGTTTTGTGGAAACATGCTATGATGTCACAGACATAGGACGAGACAGCTAGTGAACATAACAGGTAAAGTTATACTATTTCCCAAGAGCTATTAATTTATGAAAAAATATATCTGATATATATATAGTCATCTGTATAGTACAGTAGGTATACACAAGGGATGGCATGGGCACAATGCTTTTTCTTGTACCTTCCCTTAGCTGTTCCCATTATAGGGGTTTACCTACGAAACAAGTTAGGTCCCAGGTACCTCAATCAGATCCTGTGTCGTTCCCTGAGATGAATGGAGCAGACGGGAGCGAAAGACCAATCTGCTCCATTCATCTCTATGGAGCCGACGGAGATCGCTGAGCGTTGTTCTCGTGGTCTGTAGGGGCCTCGTCACTGAGACCCCCACCGACCAGCAAGTTAGGCCCTATCCTGTATCCCTTTAACTACTCTTATACTACAATGTACTTTAATGGTGTAGGCAGTGTCGGACTGGGTTTCCTTAGGCCCACCAGATTAATGGTGTAGGCAGTGTCGGACTGGGTTTCCTTAGGCCCACCAGAAAAAATCAATTTGGGGACCCACTCTTTATTATCCCCTATACTCTAGCAGCCTTCAACTTGTGTTGTTTTCTGATGGACCTCTGGGGTTCAGTATTGGTTTGAGCCAAGGCCCACCGAAGGATCCTCTGGTACTCTGGTGGGCCAGTCCGACACTGGGGTTCAGTATTGGTTTGAGCCAAGGCCCACCGAAGGATCCTCTGGTACTCTGGTGGGCCAGTCCGACATTGGGGTTCAGTATTGGTTTGAAGCAAGGCCCACCGAAGGATCCTCTGGTACTCTGGTGGGCCAGTCCAACACTGGGTGTAGGGAATGTAACATTAAAGAAAGTCAACCCCTTCTGTAAAGGGAATCTACCACCCCCCAAGCATTATAATCTGTTGGCAGAATGTTGTATAGAATTGTACTATGATTTATCAAATACAGTTATTATTTCTGTAAATCCATATGTTAATTAGGCAGTTGGCGTCCATAGGACTCGGATCACTGCTATTCCTGGTTGGACTTTCCCTTATCCATAAATTAAACAGCAGAATTGTCCTTTGGGAAACACAGGATGAAACTGAAAGAAGAGTGAAGTGATTTTGGCTGCGGGTGGTGAGGACACGTCCCGAGGGAAACCAACTGCCTCATTATCATACGGATTGATCAGGGGATATCTTGGAAGTGGCATAATAGACTAAAAAAATAAATACATGATGTAAATCCCAGTGTGAATCACTACAACATGCTGCCCACAGATTATAACGTTTGGTGGAGGTGGTAGATGCCCTTCCATGAATATGCTACTAATTGGGATATATATGGCATGAGGCCGCTCACATAACAAGGAGAACTTTATGTATCATTAAAAATCTATTTCAATTTTTTTTCACATTTCCTCTACCGTTACATGATCCTTAGAGTCTTACGTACATCTGTTCTTGGTCAGGAAATCTTTTATGTCTTCATTACCTTTGAATTGAAGAAAGTCTGAGAATAATGACCCAAAAAGATGCATCATAGAAGATAACATTTCATCAAGTCCCCGGCTCGTCTTTGGAATTGATCTGCAGATGATTATTTTTTTCTTTAACTACTTAACTACCAGGTCTATTTGAGCCAAAAAGGGGAAGTGTCACCAGAAAACAACCCGTCAAGTGTTTTACGGTAAAATATTTTTACCATTATTTTTTGTGGATTTCTCAAAATAAACAAAGCCGCGACGGTACGGGGTTAAAACTTTTCTTAATTTGGCCATTGTAACTGTAAGATGTGTTCTTATTTGGAAAGCAGTGACGCCTCTAACAGTATGTTACGTGGTCCAAATATACAGTTTGTTGAGAAGATCAACAAATGATACGTGGGATGTGCGCCGGCACCTTTGGAGACCTGAATCTTAAGACAGTTTTCATATTAGATATTAATAATCTGAGCGCTATGACTGTATCTGTGATATCAGAACATTTTAACAAATTGCACATAGAAGATCTAATTTTCGTTGATGTGAGGAAAATAAGGAATGGTTTATGTCACAATTTAGGTTACATAAATTTAGTCCTTTTAAATCTAAACTAAAAATTACCAAGCACTTTATAAAAAAAAATAGGGACAATTATTTGCATTAACTCATGACGCCCCAATTCCCACTATTGCCCTGCTGTCCCACATTCAAAAGGCAGACAGTGGGGCAGATTTACTTACCCGATCCATTCGCGATCCAGCGGCGCACTCTCTGTGGTGGATTCGGGTCTTCCGGCGATTCACTAAGGCAGTTCCTCCGACATCCACCAGGTGTCGCTGCTGCGCTGAATTCCGCCAAGGCCCGCCGGAGTCCACAATCCTATTCCTGGTGAAGGTAAGTGCGGCGGTTTTACCAAATGCGTTGGGTTTTCGTTCGGCCACGCCCCCCGATTTCCGCGCCGTGCATGCCGATGCGCCACAATCCGATCGCGTGCGCCAAAATCCCGGGGCAAATCAGGAAAACTCGGCGCAAATCTGAAATATTCGAGTAACACGTCGGGAAAACGCGAATCGGGCCCTTAGTAAATGATCCCCTGTGTGTATGATACTACACCTTCTCAGAGCGGTGTTAGTAACTGCAGTATTAATCAGACACAGATGTGAAATTTAGTAACTCATGGTCATGCTCAGATACAGATCTTTATGACTCCCAGCCATGACTTGGCTTTAGGAAAATTTTACCACATTGCACCCAATAAATATCATAGTTGTTTACAGTACATTGTCCCACAACTACAATGATAAGTATACAGTTCTGACTTACATACAAATTCAACTTAAGAACAAACCTACAGACCCTATCTTGTAAGTAACCCGGGGACTGCCTGTATATATATACCTCACTACACAACTGAACAAGCTATTCATATAGGACCAATTGAAACTACAGTCTATCTTGGAAAAAAATTCAATTTACACAGTTGAAAAAGTAATGACTTTCTAGAAACTTTTAAATACTCTTTCCACACTGCAGCCAAGAAAATACCATAGCTGTGTTCAGTTTAGTGTCCTCTGAATAACAACAATGGGGGCACATTTACTAAGGGTCCGAATCGCCGACCCTAGTAGGTTTTCTAAGGTTTTCCGAATTTTACCATTTCACACTGAATTGCCCCAGATTGTGTCGCATCGGCGCCGGCTTCCATGCGACGAAAAATGGGGGGGGAGCCGTCGGAAAACCTGATGGATTCGGAAAAATCGCGCTATTTAAAAAAAATAAGTTTCGCTTGATATGCACTTGGAATAGGAAGGTGAACTCCGGCGGACCTCGGCGGACCTCAGCGCAGCAGCGACACCTGGTGGGCCTCGGGAGCATGACCTTAGTGGAGTGCCGGAAGACCCGAATCCTCGCCGGAGAACGCGCCACTGGATCGCGACAGGACCGGGTAAGTAAATGAGCCCCTATATCTAAACTGACCACACTGTATCCCACATATATCATATATATACACACACCTCACTACACAACTGAATACAGTCTCCAAATGGTACCAATGAAAACTACAGTCTGTCTGAATAGTTTTTACCCTCACAGCACAACTGACCACACTGCATCCAGCATATATCATATTTATACACCTCACTACACAACTGAATACAGTCTACAAATGGTACCAATGTAAACTACAGTCTGTCTTGAAAAAAAAACAGCTCTCAACTAACACAGATAAAATATTAATGACTTTTTAGAAAACTTTTGAGGACTCTTGCCACAATACAACCAATAAATGACCATAGTTGTGCACAGTTTAGTGTCTGAAAAACAACTATGTCCCACACTGTGCTCCTAAATATTATATACCCTTGCAACACAACACATGCAATCTCCAAAACTCTCAACTAACACAGTAAAATAGTAATGACTTTTTAGAAGTTTTCAAGACTGTTGCCACACTGCAGCCAAGAAAATCCCATCATTTTGTACAGTATAGTGTCCTCTGAATAACAACTATGTTCCATACTGTGCTCCTAAAAATTATATATATATTTATTTATTTATACCACACAAATGAATACAGACTCCAAATGGTACCAATAAAAACTACAGGCTGTCTTGGAAAAAACTGCTCTCAACTAACTTTCATTGGATTTGGATAGGGGTGGGTATACTGGCTTGGGGTTCAGGATGGTTGTTATTAACTAACTGGGGTGGCGCTGTATACTACACCCTCGGCTTATAACCCAGTTTTAGGTGGTAAAATTAGGGGTTCGCCTAATACGAGGGTCGGTTATACTTGAGTATATACGTAAGTGCAGTCTTGCCGGGACACCAATTTGAAAATTAAAAGTTCCGTGATCAGTCGAATTAGTTTGATAATCGACGGCTGCCCCCGATTTCTGTCACAATGAAAAGCCAGCGCAGCGCCGCCACAGGCCGATCGCGTACAACACAATCCCAGTGCAGACCCCTGTTTTAATTTATTTCAACTAGTGGGGGGCTTTAATAGAAAACATTGGGGGTTGCATTGTATTATATTTTACTAAGCCTTGGGGGGGGGGCATTTTTACCGAATAGCCTTGTGCAACAAATACCTAGAAAAACTGCCCTGTAGATGAGTAAAATCGTTTCCTGTACCGTATTGGGTGCTCTAATTACAGGCACAACTCTGATGTCGGCTACTGTGTAGAGGGAAAACCTCAGCCTCATTTCTCTTTCAATAGTGTTATCAGTTGTTACTCTAGGATATCAGAGTGGAGGGAGAGCCACGCACACGGTACGGATCAGTTCCAAATCATCTTTATGGTAACATCACAGCATACAAATGCAAAACGTTCGATTCCAGATGAATCTTTCTCAAGCATAGAAATTCATTACTGAGTGAACATATAATACAAAAAGGGTAGTGACATGCATTTCCTGTGAGCATAAACAGCCAATAGGATTCAACCCGACTAAAACAATATAAAATCTATGTATCAAAACAGTGTTATCATAAAAATTTAGAAACATTCAATGTCCCTACGGTCAATCAATCGCAGAAAGGAACCTTAAGATAAAAAAACACAGTCTGTGTCACATCCCGCCAAAACGGTGTGTCATTAGGGTGATGACTTCAACTATTTGCCCAAGGGTCCGAGACTCCACGCGCGTGCGTAATTATGCCGTTGTCATCTAGGATTAGGAACACCACAGTAAGAAGGTGATTGTTGCCAATGTCAAAACCAATTACAGCTCAGCTTCATTTACCAGTATCAGAATATTTTAAAAGGGAGCTGTACTGGTTGCCATGGGCAACTAAGAACCTTCCCTCTTACTTTTGAAAACTTGAGAAATCGCCCCAAATGTGCAAACAGTCCAGGTGATGCCATTATGGTCCTCCCTTAGCTCTGCTGTGCTGAAAGAGTAACCACTGAAATCAGTGGAACAATAACTTATACAAGTACAAAGAGTAAGGTTGCTGAAAGAGGTGAAAGAACTAAGAAGACAGCAGTGTGAGGATACAGTGCACTTGAATAAGCTACAAGTCGTGGAATATAAAATCCATATTTCACGTCCTGCGGCAA
The DNA here is from genome assembly GCA_019512145.1 of Engystomops pustulosus. Taxonomy (NCBI): domain Eukaryota; kingdom Metazoa; phylum Chordata; class Amphibia; order Anura; family Leptodactylidae; genus Engystomops; species Engystomops pustulosus. Next base: position 2,420,156 of record CM033642.1, on the reverse strand, counting down.
ACACAAAGGTAGTGATCCCACAGCTGTCAAGAGACAATGGTGGTTCATTTACTAAGGCTGATTGTGTTTGTTCCCGTGTGTTACCCGAATATTTCCGATTTGCGCCGATTTCCCCGGGATTTGGCATGCACGCGACGGAAACGGGGGGCTTGGCCGAACGGTAACCCGACGGATCTTGGAAAAAACCGCAGCATTTAAAAAAACAAAATTGGTCGCACAGGCCCATAATCACAGCAGAACGATGAAGACGATGAACTTCGGGGCACCTCGGCGACTTTGGAGCAGAAGCGCAACCTGGTGACATCGGGCACAGGATCTTCATGAATCGCGGAGGACTCCGAAAACGCTGGCAGAGAAGCCGTCGATGAACGCGAATGGACCGGGAAGTAAATGTGCCCATAACTAAGACGGCTTTAGAGACCACCGAGCACAGCCAGTGTGAGGACACACCCCTAGTGCACTTGAAAAAGTTGGATTCCTGGAATATAAAAAATCATATTTTCACAGTCTGCTACATACACAAGGATAGATTATACACATTTCCAAACCACATAACTCAGAGACCACAGAGTAAGAGCTAAGCAGGGTGAGGGACACCCCCCCCCCCCCCCCGGTGCACTTAAAGCTACAGTTCGGAATATAAAATTCATTATTCACCAGTCTGCTGCATAACAAAGAAAGATATAATACATGTGGTCTCCCATCCACACTAACTTCAGAGACCACAGCGCTAAGAGCACAGCAGGTGAGGACACACCCAGTGCACTTAAGCTACAGTTCTGGAATATAAAATTCATATGTCATGGTCCGTGCGGTTAAACAAATATGGGTACCACCTCTCCGGGGGACACTCCCTAACACTATCGCATATGTTTCTGTAATGTGATAAGTGTACTGTCACCTCCATATAGTCATATACTGAAGTCTAAATTCCCAGATGGGACTGTAATACGGGTAAATAGACAACTGATGAAATCGAATAGATGTAGAGATTAATGAGACTTCCAGGAATCCAGATGAGGAAGTGCCAGGTAATTATGGCAGTCAGGTGGAACATGCATTTCCCGGTCCAATACGCTATTAATTGAGCGACGCTTCATCAACGCGGATCTGCTGAGTCACGTCAACCAGAAAATTGGCGGCGGACACTGGTCATCAAAACCAGAACATTTTTAAGTGTGTAAGCCTAGGGCTTCTTCTTCCTCAAAGCAGGATTGGGAGCCATAATTCCAATCTCAGTGACCCCAGTGAGTAACCGTAACTTTATCTTAATTCACCATTTCACTAATAAGCTTTATCTCATCCTCTCAATGCAGCAATGGTGGAGCATGGACACTCTACTTCACTGAAAGGTTGTTCAGCCCCCCATTTACTGATCACTCAGAACCATCTCTTATGTATAGGTTTTCGTTTCTGCATAAGTTGATGGGTGCAGAGCAAAGTCAAAGGTGTAATTGTGCTTTCAATTACCTTAAAGGAAACTACCATTTGCTGTGATCAGTATTGAAACAAACATACACTGAGATGCTGTAGCTACACTGATGCAGGATCATATCTTGCTTAATCTCTGATCTGAGTGGTTTTGCTCAAAAAACTATTTTAAATTCAAGACTGAAAAGCTGGGTTTCTACTTGGTGTACTGTTCTGAGTGATTAACCACAACCATCTCCTTTGACAGCTCAGCACTGGAGCAGCAATAGTTACCCCTCTGAGATTAACGAACTCTGTCCCAATCAGGGATTGGTTGCATTAAATATTCTTCGTCCACAGTAAGTTTTAGTTGCGTGCTATACCCTGTGAGAGAGTGATTCCGGGATTTTTGATCTTGGTTCCAATTGACTATTATCTCTATCTAGGACTCTGCACTGCAGCCGCTAGCTCTGTTGTGACCTGGATGTTGCACTTCTTCTGTGTTGTCTGTTGTCCTGTTTTCAATTCGGCACATGGAGGGAAAGTCGAGCAGTTAATTATCACGTTTATGTTGGACCAGTATGTATTCAGGAAAGATTAAGGGGACTGTTTTAGGCTACTATCCTTTACTGTGTCTGTTCATACAGTCATTCCACATATTGTATTTGGTGACAGATCCACTTAAGAATGTGCAAAAATTGAACAAGTCTGTGAAATAATGCGTTTTCTTGGACATCAGAAAGCCGGTAAAGAAAATAGTATTTTCCTAAAAGCAGTTTTGGTCCTGCAGAGATGAGTGAAACCGTCAATGATTCATTTTGTCGAGATGTTATTCGTAGCATTGTTAATGCATATGTTTACACAGAGATTGAAAACTTTATTGTTTAGATCCGAACATGAGAGGAGAAGGTTTAATAATAAAAGCACACGATGTAAAAACCAGCTTCTAACAGGACAATAGGAATGCACAGTGCAGGTGACATTGATCTCTACATAAATTGAGGCCACTGATCTCAAACTTAAAGGGGTTTTTCTAGAATATCATACTTCAATTTGAAATGGACAAATACAATTTTTAAAAAGCAAACTAAATTATTCCATGTTTACACTCATGGAAGTGCTGAGACGAGTCACAGCCAATCACTGGCCAGAATGGTGGCCCAGCTTAGTGATTGGCCTTTAGCAAATAACCTAAGAATTTTTCGTGAAATACCAAAAATTGGGGTGAACATTAATTACCGTTCCTTGGAGTCACCGAAAATGCATTGTCCATGTATAATTGCAATGTGCCACGATTCACTAGATCGTGCGTCGTATCTGAATGTGTCGCTCCCCGCTCAGTTCGCCGGGAGTTCACCGTCTTCTTTCCCACTGGTCAATGTAAGTGCTCTGATCTTGCGACACAAAGTGAATCTTAATACCCCTTAGGGACGGGCCCTTTGTCGTTTTGCAATTTTCATTTTCAATTCCCACCTACAATGATGAAAAAATGTGTTTGCGCCGTTTTCTTGTGGGCTTGGATTTACAGGCTTTAACTGAGTGCCCCAAATCACATGGCATTTATTCTTTGGTTCGGTCGATCACGAGGATTGACCAAATTTGTACAGTTTTATAATGTTTCATACATTTAAAAAAAATTAAAACCTTTCTGTACAAAAAATAAAAATTTCATTTGCCATGTTCTGGACCACTATAACTTTTTCTACTTCAGTGCACGGAGCTGGGGTGGTGTCATTTTTTGCGACTTTTGATGACGTTTTAAATGCTATCATTTTGAGGACTGGGCAGGGCTTTAGATGCACTGTTTTTATAGAATTTTTTATATTTTTCAAATGGCAAAAAATGCATTTTCGGATTTGGGCGCAATATTTCCGTTACGGGTTAAACACCGGGAAAAAATCGTAATATATTTTGATAGATCGGACATTTTGGGACGTGCTGATACCTAAAGTGGTTATGATTATACTGTTTATATATTTATATCAGTTCTAGGGAAGGGGGGTGATTTAAACTTTTTTTTTTTGGTTTTTTTACTATTTTTTCATATTTAAAAAAAAAAAAATGTAATTTTTTTTTACCATTATTTAGATCCTCCAGAGTAATTTAACCTGAGGTACGATGCCTACTACTACATACTGCACGACTACTTATGCAGTATATAGATATTTTACTATGATTTTAATAGTTGCCCTCTGCTGGACTTTATAAATCATTGCACATGACAAGCCTACGAGTCTCAAGAGACTCAGGCTGCATAGCAACAATCGCCACCTCCGGATGACGTTCCGGGGGGCGGCGATAGGGCATCCAAGGATGGCGGCGCGCATAAAAGGTAGGTATTATGTGACATGGAGGTTGACGCGGCACGTAACGGTTAACTGCCGCGATCGGTGCAGCACCAACCGTGGCAGTGACATGCGGGTGTGGCGGTTTTATACAAGCCGTATCCCGTGTGTATGAAGAGAGATCAGCTGTGAGCTCTATCCTATACCCCTTGCCCCAGTGGACGATATAGTTTGTCCTCGGGTCTGGCAAGGTGTTTTAAATCCCGGCATTGCAGTCCCAATCAGTCGGATCGGTCCAACGGCACGCCCACACGATTTTGTTGCATTAAGCGACCAGTACGCCAACAAATAGATCACAGCAACACAAATCCAGCAACAGGCACTGTTAAATACTGTTTTAGCTGCGCCAAATCCCGAAACCAGGAACAGTCAGATTGAAAATTGCCAATCCTTGGACCCTTAGGAAATGAAGCACATTGGCTTATCACTGAAAAGTGATACAGTGAGAACAGCTTTCGCGTTATTAAGGGGTTATCTAGGATAGAAATATGGGAAAAAATATCCCATGGATTATCATAGAATCAGTGCAATCAGCTACCCCAAGCCTAATAGGTCAGGCCCTGGTGGAGGATGTTGCCATTCTACTCCTATTATTTGAGAGTCTTCTGCATCCACACAGATCTGCACAGGACAACAGCTCTTCTGGCTTAAAAGCTACACCACAAAGTAGCAGCCCTTCCTCTCCACTAGGATAGGGATGTATAGTGTTTTGTGGAACCTGTATGAGTCACAGACATGGAGGACGAGACCGCTAGTGACATAAACCAGGGTAAAGTTTATACTATTTCCAAGGAGCTTAATTTATGAAAAAATATATTGATATTATATAGTTCATCGTATAGTACAGTAGGTATACACAAGGGGATGGCATTGGCCAATGCTTTCTTGTTACCTTCCCTTAGCTGTTCCACATTATGGGGTTTACCTACGAAAAGTAGGTCCCAGGTACCTCAATCAGATCGTGTCGTTCCCTGAGATGAATGGAGCAGAACGGGAGCAGAAAGACCAATCTGCTCCCTTCATCTTATGGAGCGACGGAGACAGCTGAGCGTTGTTCTTCTCGTGCGTTGTAGGGGCCTCGTCACTGAGACCCCCACCGACCAGAAGTTAGGCCTACCTGTATTCCTTTAAGACTCTTATATACACATGTACTTTAAGGTTGTAGGCAGTGTCGGACTGGGTTTCCTTAGCGCCACCAGAAAAAATCAATTGGGACCCACTCTTTATTATCCCTATACTCTAGCAGCCTTACAATTGTGTTGTTTTTGATGCTCGGGGTTTCAGTATTGGTTTGAGGCAAGGCCACTCCCTGAAGGATCCTCTATTGTATCTGGTGGGCCCAGTCCGACCACTGGGGTCATATTGGTTTGGAGGCAAGCCACCGAAGGATCCTCTGGTACTCTGGGGGCCAAGTCCGACAATGGGGTTCAGATTGGTTTGAGGCAGGCCCACCGAAGGATCTCTGGTACTTGGGTGGCGCAGTCCAACATGGGTGTAGGGAATGTAACATTAAGAAAGTCAACCCTTCTGTAAAGGGAATCTACCAACCCCAAGCATTATACATTGTTGGAGAATGTTGTTTAGAATTGACTATGATTGATCAAATAGAGTTATATTTTCTGTAAATCTATAGTAATTAGGCAAGTGGCATCCATAGGATCCGATCAATGCTATTCCCTGGTTGGACTTTCCCTGTATCCTAAATAAACAGCAGGAATGTCCTTTAGGGAAACCACAGGATGAAACTGAAAGAAGAAGTGAAGTGATTTGGCTTGCGGGTGGTGAGGGACACGTCCGAGGGAAACCAACTGCTCATACATACGGATTGATCAGGGGATATCTTGGAAGTGGCCATATAGAACTAAAAAATAATACATGGCATGAAAATCCCAGTGGAAATCACTAAACATGCGCCACACAGATTATAACGTTTGGTGAGGTGGTAGATGCCCTCATGAATATGCTACTACAATTGGCAGTACTATGATGGCATGAGGCCGCTCACCTAACAAGGAAACTTATGTATCATTAAAAAATCTATTTCCAATTTTTTTCTTCATTTTCCTTACCGTACATGATCCTTAAAGGTTATGTACATCTGTTCTTGCGTCAGGAATCTTTTTGTTTCATTACCTTTGAATGAAGAGAAAGTCTGCGAATAATGACCCAAAAAGATGCACTATAGAAGATACACATTTCATTCAAGTCCCCGGCTCGTCTTGTGAATGATCTGCAGATTGTATTAGTATTTTTTTCTTTAACTACTTAACTACCAGGTCTTTTGAGCCAAAAGGGGAAGTGGTCACCAGAAAACAACCGTCAAGTGTTTTACGTAAATATATTTTGTACCATTTATTTTTGTGGCATTTTCTCAAAATAAACAAACGCCGACGACGATATGGGGTTAAAACCTTTCTTATTGGCCATGTGTAACGTAAGATGTGTTTCTTATTTGGAAAGCAGTGACGGCGCTCTAACAGTATGTGACGTGGTCCAAAGTATACAGTTGTTGAGAAGTCAACAAATGATACGTGGATGTGCGCGGCACCTTTGGAGACCTGAATATAAGACAGTTTCATATTAAGTATTAATAATCGAGCGCTAGACTGTATTGGATATCAAAACATTAGCACATAGAAGATACATCTAATTTTCCTTCATGTGACGGGACCAAGGTGAAAGAAGCATGTATTCATTTTCTTTACACTTTCCAAAATTAAGTATATTAATATAAAAATCACCACACAAGAATACAGACTCCAAAGGTATAATAGATACTACAGTTGTCTTGGAAAAAACAGTCTCGAACTAACTTTCATGGATTGTGAATTAGATTCCGGCTTCCCAGGATATGTTACAGAATTTTCCCATAGGCTTTGGAAGGAAAGGAGTAAAAACAAACCAGAAATACAGAAAGAGCTTGACAGCCCTTAAATGGTTATGAAACGTAGATGAGTGCAGCATGGTGGCTCAGGGGTTGGGCTGTTATCTCACAGCATTGGGACGTGGGTTCGAATCCAATCCAAATGACACCAGTCGACATAGATGTTCTCCGTTATTTCCCTCATATAACGACAGATGGATCGCATTAGACAGGAATGGGGACATTGAATGCATTAGTAATATCAAATGTCATGCCATGATGTAATAACAGAGAGAATCTGTATGCCCCTCTCATCATAAACAGCAAGGGAATGGTGCTAAGAGATTTTCAAATGAGTGAAGTATAGGATCTGCATGCCTGGGCAAGGACGGTGCCCTGGAGGAGGCATCACTACACACTCCATATTATCTATACATCTCTCTACATACATAAACATATAAGATACAGGTTTGTAAGAAATTATGCAGTTGTTCTGGAATTGATTATCTGTAATATATTATTGACTGTCTTTTTGCAGGAGTTAAACTCCTACAACGCAAACTCATTACATGAAGACCATATATCAACATTCATGAAATCCCACAACATCCTTTCGTTGTCTAATCATTGTTTTTTTAAGGAATTACAGAGTCATCTGCTTGCACATTATGTAACACTTTTTTATTTTACATTTGGTGTTTTTTTTATTTTCTCATCAGCAGTAGATTTATACCTAGACTTACACTATAGCATCCCCAGAACACGGTGTTTATAAATTTGTTTGTCAGCATCGCGCACGAACTTGGGTCAGGGGTGAACGGAGTCATCTCATGCTCAGTAGGCCCATGTTCTCACCCGGAGCTGGATCAGTACATAACCCATGAACGGGAATGGAGGTGAGTGTTTTCACCTCTCAGCTCTCCCCTCTCCATGAACATCCAAGCGACTGTGCCACCCAGCTCAGTCACAATATGGTGGACACTGGGGACACATTTACTACCCGTCCCGTCGCGACCCCGCCATGTGTGTCTGACGAGGATTCGAGCTGCCGGGATTCACTAAGATCTCGGTGGTCCCATTGTCCTGCATGTGTCGCTCCCCGCTAGGTCCGCCGGAGTTCACCTTCTTCTTCCCGGTGCATCTGAAGTGCTGATCTTGTGACACAATTCGCTTTTAAATTCCGAGGTTTGCGAATCAGCTGGTTGTCTGACGCCACGCCCCCCGATTGTGTCGCATGAAAGTCGGCACCGATGTCACCACAATCTGATCGCATGCACCAAAAAACTGGGGCAATTCCGGCCAAAACAGGAAAAAAAAATCGGGGAAACCCGACGAAAATGCGGCATTCGGACCCTTAATAAATTGCCCCCTGTGTGCTCACTGCACCATGACTGGGGGACATAGACTTATATGGTGGTCAGCATCTGACCCAATTTGTCCAGCCGGATCCGGCCCCCAATTATGGCCCTTATAAGGTAGGCAAGTTAAAAGAGATTCAGTTTACTTCTGTAGGTCCCAATAAGTCTGATAAGACACAGATAAGTCTCTGTAATCAAAGGATTTATCACGTGAACCCCAACATGACTTTGGGCCACCATAGAAAGTAATTCATGAACTTTCTCACACTTTTAAACCTATATAGAAATCAGGTCTTCACTGAAGAGAGAGTATCATAAGGCTGCTATTTCTTTTGGTGGTCCCGTGGGGTAACAGCTGGTCTGGCAAGCCAGTGAGCAGCAGCGTACATGACGCAAGAGTGATGGTTAGTGGACGTCCAAGGTCAAGCAGAAAGTGAAAAAGGCAATAGCAACTAGCTAGCCCAGTATCAGACGTCAGCGAGTGTTGTACATAGAAGATAAACAGAAACAGGAACATGTCAAGGAACAAGCCAAGGATTGAACATGCAAGAGTCATTAGAATAAACCACCATACAACAACTAGACTAACTAGGAACTAACTAGGAACCTAGGGGATGGGGCATTTGGGCTATATAGCTCAGGTGAGCGCGGTGGGGACACTAATGCTGGTGCAAAGTCCCTCATACCCTCCCATGGGAGCTGGAGAAGATTGTATATAATAGAGGACATTCCTTTATAGCCCATTATAAACTTTGTTGAGCAGATTTAACTCATTCATCTAACAAAGCTGGAATAATCAGACCGAACCTTGTCTGTGGACATATGAGGAGAAGTCTCGGTCATTGAGACATTTCCATTAGGTTTTGTCTAGATGGTTAATTATCCTTCATTTTTCCAGTTTTGACTCAAACAAAATTCAAGAAATTGATTTTATTCTCCAGTTACAAAGTCTGTTATGCAGGTTTTTCTTATTCACTTCAATGAGCAGAAATTTTCAATTGGACGGTGTCTGATGGAGTCTACAAAGTTGCCTGAGACTACAATGAATTCTGCCTTGCTACTTGTCTATAAAAGGGTTACAGGCCACATTCCGCTAACAGACCTCAATATACAAAATTTCTGTACCTCAGATGGCACGTAAGCAGTAATACAGTAAAGTTCTCCAATCCACACTGCGCTCCTGAGTTTTCACTGCCTTTCATATATTGGCTCTAAGGTTCACTTTTTCCATATCTAGGCAAAAATCTAGTAAACTTTCAAAATAAATGTATAGTCGCAGAGCTTCAACTTTTGAAAGAGCTCATTGAACGTCGTCTTTGTATGAAAGTGGAAATCCCTCGAATGTTCAGCCATGCAGGAGGAGGAAAAGAACATCACAGAAGTTCAATGAAATCTTGAAGACCAAATGTCCATTAGCCCATCGAGGGCATGAAATGTTTAGATGTTCGGATCAAACGGAATGTAAGAGGAAACTTAACGGCCTGACACATTGAAAGACGTTCATGTATATGATATCATGGTAACAATGGGATCAACTCAAAGAATACAGAGAGATCCCGGGTTAGTACAGGATAGGTTCTTTGGTTTGTTTTAATTGAGTTTGTAAGTGTAACCCAGACAAATTTTTTTTTGTCCCTGTGGCAATTAAATTTTCTGAATTTGAGCTGTCATATGAACAAGGATTATCACTAAAAACTTTGTTACAGACACCTTACAGCTGATCTTGAGCCGGGGATAACAGTAACATCCAGGAGGTCACCAGAGGTCATAGGGGGAGAGGGGTCTGTCGGTGTCAGGGAACTGCCTGAAGATGAAGTATTATGACCAGTGCGTAAGAAGAAAACCCAGGAAACCTTCAGTAGTTAGTAAGAGGATGTCAAATTACAGGGTAATAACACACGTGATGTCACAGTACAGGAATAATACACACAGTGATGTCCCAGTGCAGGGATAATACACACAGTGCTGTCACAGATAAGGGTAATACACAGTGATGTCACAGTACAAGGATTAATGCACACAGTGATGTCACAAGTACAGGGATGAATACACACAGTGATGTCACAGTACAGGGAATAACACACACGTGATGTCACAGTCCAGGGATAAGAAACACAGTGATGTAACAGTACAGGGATAATATTACACAGTGATATACACAGTACAGAGGATAAATAAACACAGTGAGGTCACAGTACAGGGAGTAATACACACCAGTGATGTCACAGTACAGGGATAATCCCACAGTGATGTACAGTACAGTGATAATATACACATCGATGTCACAGTACAGGGATAATACACACAGTTGATGTCACAGTACAGTGTAATACAACAGTGTGTCACAGTACCGGATAATACACACAGGTGATGTCCAGTAAGGGATAATATACACAGTGATGTCACAGTACAAGGATAATACCACATGGTCAGACGGGTAAGACAAAGTGATGTCACAGTACAGGGATCAATACACCACAGTGATGTCACAGATAAGGATAATACACACACGTGATGTCACAATGTTACAGTGATAATACAACAGTGATGTCACCGTACAGAGGATAATACACACAGTTGATGTCACAGTACAAGGAGAATACACACAGTGATTCACAGTCACAGGGATAATACACACAGTGATGTCACAGTACAGGGAATAATCACACAGGAGTCACGAAGGAATACACAGTGATGTCACGTACAGGGATTAATACACAGCAGTGATGTCACAGTACAGGGATAATAACCAGTGATGTCACAGTAAGGGATAATTACACACAGTGATGCACAGTGACAGGGATAATAACACACAGTGATGTCACCAGTACAGGGATAAATCACACAGTGATGTCACAGTACGGGATAATACACACAGTGATGTCACAGTACAGAGATAATACACACAGTGATGTCACAGTACAGGGAGAATACACACAGTGATGGTCACAGTTACGGATAATACACACAGTGATGTCACCAGTACAGAGATAATACACATCAGTGATGTCACAGTACAGGGATAATCCACAGAGATGTTACAGTTACATGGATAATAATACACACAGTGATGTCACAGTACAGGGATAATACACACAGTGATGTCACATTAATAAAGATATAAATATGTAGATAGATGGATAAGCCAGAGATAGCCAGAGCCGACCTACAGACAAGGCCATAGCTATAGTGAGGGCTGAGGTTGCAGTAGTAACAGGTCTCCATATATGAAGGACCCAATGGTTTTTTATCACATAACAAGACCCCAGTATTGCTATACATGACATCTGGTAGCTGGGCTGCTCACATTGTGCATCTCTGACAAGGATCTTGCAGGGCTCTTCCATATGGACGATAGGCACTGTGTAACTTTCCTCTTGTCTGAGGCTGAGGTCTCCACCTCCAGCAACTTTCTTTTTCTTGATATCCACGACATGTAAATGAAAAATATACAGAAATCGGTGTCTTTAGTGAATATTTCACCATTTCCCTATAGAAAACACATTAACATTCAGAGCCAGGCGGCAGAAGTTTGGAATCCGTACACATCATATATTATTCATACGCCGCGTTATTCCGCACAGTCGGCGCGCCCTCATCGTGCGGAGGGGCTGCAATTATTTGGTCAGATGGTCACTGAGTATTTTCAGGGAATGTTAAGGAGAAACAAACTAAAGCAACGTCGGATAGATATTGTACATACATTTCCAGGGAACTTATGAATTATCCATAAACACCATCAAGTCCCAAATTTCCATATAAATGGGGACACAGGACCTAATAAAACTCAGTAAATAAACTAGGTCGGTGTCACTTATAGGTCTGCATTACGGTAGTGGCCAAGTCCATTATACCTGATAGCCCATGATACCTATTGTGTGCAATAAAGGTTGCACATTGTGGCTGTGATGGAAGGGTATCCCAAAATCGGAAGTCTCTTTATAAGGCAGAAGTGTATGCAGCAGAGCTCCACCCATCTCTATCACAACCTACCCCTAATACTGGGGCACATTTACTTACCTGTCCCATTGCGTCCGCCGATCCGGAATGTCCGATGAGGATTCGGAGCTGCCGCGATTCACTTACAGCGTGCGCCCGATTTCTTCAATGTGTCACTTCCCTGCTCAGGTCCCCGGAGTTCACCTTCTTCCCGGAATGCTGATCTTGCGACACAATTCCGTGGTTTGTCCGAATCAGTCGGGTTGTCTGACGGCCACGCCCCCCGATTTGTGTCGCATGAAAGCCGGCGCCGATGCGCTAAAATCCGGTCACGTGCGCCAAAAAATATTCAGGAAATATTCGGGAAACCCGACGGAAATGCGTCCGACGGACCCTTAGTAAATGTGCCCCATTGTGTCACATGACTAGAGTCATAATTAGAGTAAAATGTAGGCTATACTTTCCCAATGTAGCACCCCGGATCAGAGGAGCATTATACTTTGGACATTGTAATATTTCTCCTATCTGAACTCAGCACTTCTTACTATATTTTACATCGAGGGTTAACTTGCATTAATCTATAGTATTTTGCTATATACATTCTGTTTATTATTACTGTATTTGTATAGACTAGCAGAAAGGGTTAATGAACACAGAAATTTCTGACAATCTATCGGAATATCTCAGCTATAGCAGAAGCACTTTTGCAGAAGAAAAATAAACTTGTTCATCAGACGAGCAGCAGGTCGACCTTTAGAGTGACAGGGGCTGTCTGGAAAGTTGTTTACAGTTTAGAAACCTATTGTGCGGCACTCAATGTAAGTCTATGGGATAACACTTTGTCATTGTGTTTATGCTAAAATATTACCATTCCTCCAATCTTATATAAGGAGAACAGTCCCAGGGTTCAATGTCTAAATTTAGGGAATAGGTCTGCTGTTAGGGAACAGAGCTTAATAAAGAAGACTTCCAGTCTAACTGAGCAACCAGAAGAAGAAGCTGAGATGGGGATACTCTGCCACAGAAAATTATAGGGAGCTCAATGTAAGTCCATAGGGAAATGTTTTGTCATCGTATTTATGTGGACATGTAACCACTTGACACTGACTGAGTAGGAACCGCTTGGCTGCATCTCCTCATCTTCTCATCTCTGAGTCCTGCACTGCACTGGCCGGTAACCTGCTAACCCTGCCTCCTGCCAGCCTAGTCTGAAAAACAGGAGCCTGTGATTTCTTGCCCTTGGCTTATCCCTGGAAACCCACTCCATCCCAGGATGGGGTTGCCACGGGTGGAGATGGATCTTGCCGGAGCACAGAGCAGCACACACACACAATGGATCAGAACCAGACCCAGGGATAATTGGCAGTTGCACTCACTATTCTACTGATGGACGCAGGATGCAATGTATCATTGATCTCTTAGTTATATCTATACATAAAGCATTAACTGATATTTAACAGTGAAAATACCCTCTACCTCCATAGTCGTGACCTCCCGGGTACCCAAAAACATCAGTGTCTCCCGAAGCTGACAAGTCCCTTTCTCTGTGCCTGATTTCTTTCTTTATCATTCTTCACTTTCTTCTTCATAGCAAAATCCCCAAATCCCAGTAGATTATATAATGCGTCACACACTCTTCTAGTATTGTTTTCCACATCCCTGTTCCTAAATTATATCAAGAGCAATTTTCATCTCATTTCCGAGAAATATGACTCTCTTCTTTCCGCTTCATCAATTTGCAGTTTTTTTCTACACATCGTATTTACAATTTATGTTGACTGATTAACTGTGTTTTGTGATGGCTGAACAATGCGCAATTTTGGGTTAGAATCTTTAACTTTATTCGGGTCACTGGTCCGTGGATCTGATACAAAGCCTGAAATCCACTTAAAGGGGTTATCTGGGTATACAAATTTACTTAGGTCTGGGCTGGGCCATGCCACTGGCCGTTTGATCCGTGCCCCTGTTTGTTAACAGGGGCACAGAAGCCGCACACAGGGAGCTTCCGGTCCGCGATGTGGCCGGCTCCTCCCATCCGTCCCTATCTCTCAGCATTGTAAGAGTTGGGAGATGGTGTCGGATGGGAGCTTCCGGCCGGCAGGAAGCTCCCTGTGCGCCCTTGTACACAAACCGGTGCACAGAGGAGACGGACAGCGGCGCGGGACATCAGCGATGCCGGAGGATGTAAGTAAAGTAAATTTGTATACCCGGATAACCCCTTTAAGTCCAAGCGTATCTAACCTTGTTACAACCTTGTTAGATATGAGAAGTAACCTGGTTTAATTGTCGTTTTACCAGTTTTAAGCAGTTTTCCCCACTGCAGACTCTGGGGCTTATTTGCTAAGGGTCGGGGATCGTACTTTTGTTGAACTGTTCACCGTTTTCGGGATTTGACAGGTATTTAACAGGTTTCTGCGCTGGGATTGTGTCGCAGGTGATCGGATTGTGGCGCAGCTGCGCTGCTCTCATGCAACAGGGATCAGGGGGCGGGCCGTCGGACGATCAGACTGATTCGGACTGAGTTCCAGATTTAACTTTCAGATTGTGTCACAAGATCAAGCACTTACATGCACCAGGAAGAAGAAGGTGATCTCCGTCGGACCTGAGCGGGGAAGCGACACATGCAGGATATCGGTGAACTCCTCCGGACGAGTAAGTAAATGTGCGCCAATGTCTCTAAATGTCAGTTGTATCAAAGCTGGAGGCTGGAGACTAGTTGCTTTAATGTCTCCAGTACACTGCATACATATATAACCCTTCCTTTCTTCAACTGAGAAGCCGTCTCCAATTCTTTATAGTGATATTAAGGACGGGCTACAAAAAAGATTTACTGTGGTGTGCTAAAGGTACTCCAGACACTGATCAGCAGGACCATATAGGACATAATTGACCGGTTCTGACCTCTACTGGTGGGAAAACTACTAAATATGAGATAGAAAACTTAGTAATAGCTGCACCAGCCTTTGTCTTTAGTTTAACAGGCTGTTACGCTGTGCAGGAGCACTTCCCCTATCCAACTGTGTGAGATTACAGCAGGCAGAGGGAGGAAGGAAGTGCTGAGGGAGCAGGGCGGAGACAGTGTAACAGCCTGTGAAGCTAAAGCATGGAGTGGTTCTGGATGTTTGATCTCCCAGTGATCTAATAATAATGATCTGTCTAAGGATAGGTCATTGATATTCTCATTATGGAAAACCCCTTTAAAAGAGAATTTCTTATTTATTTTTTTATTAATTAAAAAGAGAAAACTCTGCTCACTTTCCCTGCAGCGCCCCATCAGGAAAAGTGGAGTATTACACAATGAAAACTGTAATGAAATAATTATATTACCAAAAAAAATATGTAATTTTTTTTTGTGGATGATGCATAGTTATCCCTGCAAGAACATTGAATGGGATCTATTGAGCCGATAATGTAATATATTCTAATAATATGACCTTTATATATCATTGTACATATTGTAGGAGGTGAAATCCGCTATGAATGGCTCTTATCTATGCAGAAGACAATTTAAGCGCAGCGATTTACCATACCACGAGCATCCCCTTCCTTGCAGACAATGGGCCCCAATACCTGATGCATGAAATCCTTAACAAAAACCCCCCATTGTTATGGGATGGAGATACCTCTGGATCGGGTGCACTTGATAGAAAACTGAATTATTGATGTATTGTGGGATACAGTACAATGTGGATGTATCTGCAGAGTATTTCTCGCATTCTAGAATAGTCTGTGCGGACGTTTGCGCCGCTGCGTCCTTGATGCATTATTTGTGTTTCAATCGCTGTCATTAAGAGACTCCATGTATCCCTCTACCTGTACAATGTGCATAGAATATACATAACCAATCCGCCCCAGGGCAAGGTAAAACCTCTGACCCCAGAGAAATCCAATTACAGATATAGAAGAGCTGGATCTGTCATTTGTGACATGTCGGTGGTCTTATAATGGAAGAAACGGATGATTGACAGCTCCGGTGCCGGGCACACCTGGTTAATGCAGATCAGTTCCCAATTTGAATGGGACCTGAGCTGCAGTTACTTAGTGTGGCCACTACACTGAAAATGGAGCTGTCTGCTTCTTGTTGTATTCTCTCTGTATTAACTGCTTATAACAATTGATTATTGAGGGTGTCAGACCCCCATCTACTTGAATATAGATGAACTGAGCCAAGGATAGGTCCTCAATGGGGGTCATTTACTAAGGGCCCGTAATCGCGTTTTTACATCGTTTTACCCGAATTTTACAGATTTGCAACGTTTTTTTCCTGAATTGCCCCGGGATTTTGGCGCACGTGATCGGATTGTGGCGCATCGGCGCTGGCATGCACGCAACGGAAATCCGGGGGCATGACCGTCGGAAAACACGTCGGATTAGGAGAAACCGCCGTATTTTTAAAAAAAAAATGTGTCGCTTGACACGCGCTTACCTGCACCCAGGATAGGATGGTGAACTTCAGTGCATTACGATGGAATTCAGTGCAGCAGCGACACCTGGTGGACATCGGGGGAACTACCTTAGTGAATCACCGGAAGACCCGAATCCTCCACAGAGAACGCGCCGCTGGATCACGAATGGACCGGGTAAGTAAATCTGCCCCAATGTGTTAAGGCAAATCTGTCAGTAATATGACCCAACAGACTATTTGTCCCTGGAGATCTGTGTAACCATACCTCTGCATGTCAGGACTGTGAAATATGTATTTATAATCCAGGGTTGCATATCCTCACACTGCTGTGCTCTGTGTTCTCTGGAGTCTGTGTTAGGTTTCAGCTTAGGAGATCTATGTAAACATACATTTCTTTATGGTGTTAAGCAGGACTGTGAAAAATGGATTCATATTCCAGAATCCCAACTTCTCCAAGTGTTCTGGGTGTGTGTCCTCACACTGCTGTGCTCTGTACTCTCAGCAGCCAATGTTTATTATTGTTCCTGGTGATCTATGCACATTTGTGTATGGTGTTAGTAGAAGTAGGACTGTGAAATATGGATTTGTATTTAGGAATTGTAACTTCTCCAAGTGCACTGGGGATGTGTCCTCACACTGCTGTGCTCTGTACTCTCTGCAGTCAGTGTTAGGATTGTCTCTGGAGATCTGTGTACATTGATGCATGGTTTAGCAGAAGCAGGACTGTGAAATATGGGTTTGTATTACAGAATGTGTCCTCACACTGCTTTTCTCTGTCTGTGTTGCACTGCACAATAGCCCTTCCCCACTACCTTAAGCGTTCAACCAGAAACTTGGTACAGATTTCTGTAGTGGAAAAGGGTTGTAAAGGATCTCAATGCACAGAGATAGAAACACAGCAGTGTGAGGACACACCAGAGTGCACTTGGAGAAGCCGCAATCCCCTCACATTATTGGTCCCCTAAGACTTGTGGGCCATAACAACCGCAACCCTTTAATTTCCATCTCTGCCTGGTTCTCTTCTCACCACCGAAGTCTAACATCCTCCATCCATAATCGGAGGCTTCCACTCCTTTTACCAAGACTTCTCAGTAGATGCACCAGCTCTCTGGAATGCACTACCCAAAGCATCCAGAATAATTCCCAATGTTTTCCGTTTGGAGGGTGCCCTAGAAATCACATTTTTCTGAACTCTTTAGTGACTATTCTCACTACCTTTTAGTATCCGATTTCTTTATCCAAGACTAAGTATTATACTAAACCCACTCCAAGGCACGACATACAATTTATCTGAGGACATAAATGAATCTCAGGAGTGTAGTCACCCCAGGCAGTTTTCCAGGAATCCTGGAAGTTCCTATTTGAGTTATCCTGGAAAATCCCAGGGTGCCAAATAAACTGTACTCCCGCATTTTGCTGGTCAATAAATGACCTCCCCGGAGCATGGGACCTCACTTCCTCTCAGATCAAAAGTGACAACACCTGGTCAGAGGAGATCACTGATTGGCTGAAGTGCATCCCCCTTCCAAAGACTGGATAACCAGCATGTTGCCGTGAAAAAAGGAAAAGAAAAAGGGTAATTACTTTCTTTTTCTTTGGCACCCCTGCCCCAACCCCCACAGGGTTTCCCAGGATTCTTGGAAAGAAAAAACAGAACTTCAATCCTGATGGTTTTTAAAGCTGAGATTCTTCTCTTTAAAATGACCCCTAAAAGTGCTATAGAGCCCAATATGGGGGCATCTGTCTTGTGTCTTTTATCTCATTCAGGACAATTTTCATTGTAAGTATACAGGCAGTCCCTGACTTAAGGACACCTGACTTACAAATGACCCCTAGTTACAGACAGACCTCTCTCACTGAGCGGAGCTGTGAACACTAACAGCACAGGATGGGCTGCATCCCGGGAGGATGGGAGGATCTTCATATGTTCCTCCTGTCTGGGGGTCGGCCCAAAGTCATTAGTGAGGAGAAGAAGAAAGAAGATGAAGAATGGGCTGCCGGATCACCCAGGAGGATCGAGACAAGGCTGGAAAAGTGACCAACCCCTTTAAGAACAAACCTGTCTGCATTGTTTTTTTTTTTTTTCAACATAAAAGAGGGAATGCTACAAATTTTATTTCACCTTCTACCGAGTTGAAAATATTGGAGATGTGATCCCTTTAATCCTGACCATTTCCTTATGTTCACCATGGATGACAGCGAATGCTCCGGTAAGCGCAGACACAGCACAATAACTGATAACACAACACTTCATTCCTTCTCACGAAAAAGCCGCATCCCGAAGGGCAATTCATTCATCATCACACAAGACTTTGATTCAATTAGCGGCATAATTCTTCATTTCTAAGTAAATAATGTTTTTTACCCGCTAATGTATAATAAACTGTCATTAATACCCACATCTGCCGCCCCTTTAATGCTTATTACTCTAAGTACGTGGCTATTAGTATACGGCGTTGTGATACACATATCATGTCCCCATCAGGAAACGTATATAATAATTACCAAATTTCATTGTTTTCCACTTAATTTCAATTATTGACATTTACTAATTAGATACTAATGGAAAAGAACGTTTCAATGTTGTAATTATGAACATGATGGCGTTTATTGCAATTTACAAGAGTATTAAAGGGGATTTCCGGCAATACTGGAAAAAAATCACATTCTCTGATGTGACTTCATGAAACCCTCCTCCCCGACTCCCGTCCGGACCGGATCCCCCCGACAGTGCAGGAGATGTGGATGCTGCCCCGGCCTCTGTGCTCTGCAGCTGAACTCCCCCTCATACTGGGAATACTCGCGTATAAGCCAAGGCTCCTAATTTTACCACAGAAATAACTAGGGTACAAAATGTCCTCCTATACTGATATGTCCACAGTAGAGCCCCCCTTTACATAAATGTCCACTGAAGAGTCCCCCTTTAATAAAATGTCCACAAAAGAGCCCCCCTTTAAAGATATGTTGACAGCAGAGGTCCCTTTTACATAAATGTCAACAGCAGAGCCCCCCTTTACAGAAATGTCCACAGCAGAGGCTCGCTTTATAGAAATGGCCACAGTAGATGCCCCCTTTAGAGAGATGCCCACAGCAGATGCCCCTTTTAATGAAATGTCCACAGTAGACGCCCCCTTTAGAGGGATGTTCACAGCTGATGCCCACTTTACATAAATGGCCTCAGCAGATGCCCCCTTGACATAAATGGCCACAGTAAGGGCCCCCCTTTACAGAACGTCTAGAGCAGAGATTCCCCCCTCCCTATTAATGAAATCTCCATAGCAGAGCCCCTCCTGGAAAAAAAAAAACCTTCTATACTCACCTTTGGCTTCTTCTTCTTCATGCGTTACCATCTTTGCCTCTTCCTGCCCTCATGGTACGTGCACACTCTATGACGTCATACGGCCGCGACATTGCAGCATCATAGTGTATGCGCCCAGGCAGACAGGAGAAGATGGAGCCGGGGGAGAAGAAGCCAAAGGTAAGTGTAGATTTTTTTTTAGACTGATGGCGGATCCTAATATACGACCAGCCTATATAAAGATATACCATTGGCAGGAGTAACAAAAAAAAAAGCTACCAGTTGCTGCAATCTTCCGGTTCTATCACGTCCTCTAGTTCATCAATGACATCCTAGAAAGGGGTCCCATGACACCCCACAATACCCACTGAGCTGGAAAACTGATCCAGCCTTAGAATCAGGAGCCAAAGCAGGTACATTTTGTTTGTTCCCTCAAGTCACCTAAGTAAATATATTTCAGGAGGTGCTATTAACATGAGACTCTTACCAGATGTCGATAACACAACTCATCCTATCCACACGAGCACAGAAATCAATCCATAGATGTCCATCAATGATGTGTAATAATAAGAAATGACACAAGGAAAAAGTATCGAATGCATTAGATGCCACCTCGCTGATTATTAGAGTTTTATGACGTCTCCTGTATGGAGAATCAAGTATCATGCGTTACTTAGGTCGGATTTTGGACTATTCTTCTACACAAACGCTCTTCACATCCTGAAGGTTCTGTAGGCTTCTTTTATGTTGTCTTAGGTTTAGTTACTTCCGTAGATTTTTCATAGGATGGCGCTTAGTGTGTATGATGGTACTCCTACCCCCCCAACCTTCTGATGAATACCCCCTGTTATGATGGAACCCCCGCCTTCCAGCTACATGAAAAAACCCCAGTAGGTGGCACCGCAAAGATGCTGCCATGGCACTTCTACTCCAGGTCTGTCCTGAATAGGCGCAGGCTATAGGCTGTGCTCCAGCGTGAAGCAGATACACCCCATGCTGACTCACTGCATGACCCAGACTAAATCATGGCTTGTACACCTGTTTTCAGGCCTACAAGCCATGATAAACCATGATAAAAGTTACTTCTATAAGTAGCAGGATTGCATTCTAATTACTGATAGATTCCAGCTGGTGTCATGACTTTCCATCACTTTTTGCACTTCTCTTTCTTCATGTGTTCAGTACTTTTTTCGCTTTGTCATTTCTCATTCATACATATAATTTAATTTATAGATATCTATAGTCTGATTTATTTGCCAGTTTGTGGAAAAGGAAGAGAAGAAGCTCAGTTTTGGAAAGAATGAGTTTGAAGAAGAGAGAGGACATGATGATAGGTACAGCAGAGTGACAATCACTGGTGTTCTATAAAAAGGCAGGGGTGATGTTATGTTCAATGGTCGTCATCGACACCAACATTGCAGATTCAGGTTAGGGGACCCAAACTGGTAATGTTCAGCACAGACCCAGAAAATGGCCCACTCAATACTACTTTTAACTGTTAACTCATTCTATGCACTGAATTCAATGAGCCACCACTACCAATCATAGCCTATTACCAGGGGTGAACCAAGCCTGTCTGCTGCCCGAGGCGAGCCATAGAGAGACGCCACCCCATATATGTCATATATCAGGGAGTGACAGGACCAGATCCATCATAAAGTGTACCGCCATGTAGTATAAAATGCATACAGCGTGCCGCCATGTAGTATAAAATAGATACAGCGTGCCGCCATGTAGTATAAAATGCATACAGCGTGCCGCCATGTAGTATAAAATGCATACAGCGTGCCGCCATGTAGTATAAAATAGATACAGCGTGCCGCCATGTAGTATAAAATGCATATAGCGTGCCGCCATGTAGTATAAAATGCATACAGCATGCTGCCATGTAGTATAAAATGCATACATCGTTCTGCCATGTAGTATAAAATGCATACAGCGTGCCGCCATGTAGTATAAAATAGATACAGCGTGCCGCCATGTAGTATAAAATAGATACAGCATGCCGCCATGTAGTATAAAATAGATGCAGCATACAGCCATGTAGTATAAAATGTATACAGTGTACCACCATGTAGTATAAAATGCATACACCATACCGCCATGTAGTATAAAATACATACAGCATATCACCATGTAGTATAAAATGCTCAACTCACCTCATGGCAGGTGCGCCCCTGCCTATTACTATCATGTCTTACCATAAATCTCACAAATCTCAGTTTGCCTACACTCAATACTTCTCATGTGACCCACACATCAGGATACAAGATCTTTTCCTCATGTGATAATCTCTCACCATTAGCGTTGGCTCCATCTCCCTGTTTTCCCACTTACACATTTGGCGATGTCCTTAGGTGAATGGAGAGTCAGAAATGATAACGGGCTTCCATCCAAAGGCAGAAATAGACAATAAATTCTATCGATTTTTTTCTATAAAACACAAAAATATCAGTGTGAAACCTGCAAAGATAATAAAAGATTAAATGTTTTTCCCACTTATTGGATTTCATCTAGCAATTATCTACTTCAACATTCACAATTTTGTCCATTTATATATGTACAGTGTATCAAGTGGAGGCCGGTTAATAAGTAATAATCTGTTGTACAATGTCAGGTCAATGCCATTAGTACATAACAGACTCTAATAGAAAAAAGATCATTTTCCTGCACAATAGCCGAGTCCTTCATAATACTTAGTGTATAGAAATGTTTTTCACATATCAAGGCCAATTACTTTGAAGCACTATGTAATAATTCTTAGTAATTATAGCCATGTCTTAGAACTGACCGCTGTCCTTTGTAATGGCAAAACAGTCTCTTACTTCTACATGATAAGCAATGTTATCTTAAAGCCAGGGGTCAAGATATTTAGAATTTCTTGAAGGAAACCACAGATGGTCCTCGTAAGAAGTCATCCGAACTAGTGGCGTAACGTGAAGCTGCCGGGCCCCAGTGCACAATCCGTGCCAGGCCCCCAATTGTAATGTATTGTTTATAACTTTATAACCGCCCCCTCTGCACCCCCTCAAGTTGCGCCCCTGGTCCTAACTGTCATTAACATGATCAAAAGTTGATCAAGGAGTTCTGTATTTATGTAACATGGCAGCCAAAGAACTGATTGGTGAAGGGGCTGACTTTTGGCCTATGTGATTGGCCTATTCCAAAAATATGTCATCAATAGTAAATCCTGGAAAACCCTTCTAAAGGACATCTACTACCAGGATCAAGGATTGTAAACCAAGCACACCTACATGGTGGTATGTGCTTACTTGTTCCTTATCCATTCTTCTTTTAGATTCTTATGTTCTTTCAAAAAACTTTTTTTATATTATGTAAATGAGCCTGGGAGTCTCTCGAGGGAGGAGGGGGCATCACCACTGTTAATTAAGGGCACCTCAATGCCTGCATCCTCCATCCCCTTCCAAGCCAGAAAGCCAGGGACATCTCCTGGCTCTCGGCAATTTCCAGGCAGGCTTGGTGGTGTCAGGAGCGAGCTGGTCCTCAGAGCAGCTGTACAACTGGAGGTTGGCGACAAAACCCTCTGCAAGTAAAGCTGCTTAGGGGTCATTCAGGTAGTCTGAGGATCAGGCTGGCTCCTGACACAATCGCGAATGCTCAGGAATTGCCGAGAGTTGGGAGACTTCACTGGCTTTCTGTCATGAAAGGAGAGGGAGGAGGCGGGCATTGAGCCGGCAAAGAGGTGTGCATAAATAACAGATGACTTAGTCTGGTGTGGCTCTGGACACGTCCCTCAGAGCCCCTTAGGGTAATTTGCATAATTTTATAATGATTATTTTGACAAAACAAGTGAATAAGAAGCTAAAAGAAGAGTGGATCCTGAATGAGTGAGAATATGCCAGATTATGAGTATGCTTGGTTTACAATCCTTTATTCTGGTTGTAGATTTCCTTTAAGTGTTTTCCTCCCAGGTTTTATGAGATTTGGGTATATTCACACTGCCGTTGCCCGCCCATACCGTACCGTAGAAGGCACCGGCAGTGCACGGGGAGAGGAGGAGGAGGTGAGCGCAGCTCACCTCCGCCCCTCTCCATAGGAAGTAATGGCGCACGGCGCCGTATTACGGGTAAAGATAGGACAGGTCCTATCTTTTTCCCGGGTATGGAACGGTACGGTGCCGCACATGTGCTGCACCGTACCGCTCCCATAGGGTGCCGTGCGCCCATTGCCGTCTATGGGGGACGTATATATCGGCCGTATATATGTCCCCCATACGGCAGTGTGAATGTACCCTTACTTTGTAGGTAAAGAACTGAAACTAAGTAAAATAGGTTTCCCAATGGGTCCTTCCTTCTGGGTCCTTCCTACCCCTTTAAGTTATTTAGTCACATGCAGGGTCTATAGAGAAAGATGACTTTAAACGTTTCCAATACGTTACAAATTTCCAAGAAAAAGAAATGTTGATATTCTGCTAATCCTGTAATAGTCTTTATATATGACATTTGCTTTAATTTGTTTGTTTGCAGAATTATGAAAGAATTAATTTTAGAGAACGGGTCTGAGGCGGAAACAGTGATTATCCTCACGTCGATTCCACTTCTGTTAATGGTTCCCTGGGTCCATGTTTTATTTAAAGTGATCGCATCACCGATAATTAACATTTAGGAGATGGTTGAGAGATGGTCGGGAGGAGCCTGCCCTGGCATTAACACCAAACTACCGGATAAAGTGATTGGTGCTTACAAGTCATGGCCAAAAGTTTTGAGAATGACACAAATATTATATTTTCACATGATCTGTTGCCCTCTGGTTTGTCAGATGTTTTTATTACATACAGAAAAATTCACGCAAGCACCAGAACTAAGATATCTCTTTAGTTTGTGATCTTACTAAAGATGGAGATGAAGTCTACGCCCTAGAGCTTAGGTTACAGAAGCGTATTGTAAATCACTTCTAGCACATTACGGAGGAGCTACTACTGTGTGCAGAGCATTTAGACCAAAACAATTGTATTTGCAAACTAGCGACACTTGTTTTGCAGGTTACAAAAGCAAACTAAGTTGTGTTAGTTCCTGAACGCAAATGTTTACTATAAACACATCTGCGTTCAGGTGTAAAACCTCCCTAATGTGCTTGAATATAAGTGGATCGTGGTCCGAGAGGCTGAAGGGGGAGCGTCACCTCAAATGCCCCCATTTTGAGCCCTATAGTAGTTAGAACCAGGAATCAAATATAAACATTTAAACGGACTGAAAACTGATGCGTTTTTGTAAGCTTACCATGTGTTTGGCTGGTTTTATTCTGTTTCACAGCTGCCTACACTTCTAGAAATGAAGATAAACAGGCTTAAAGCAACCAAACGCATGGTAAGCATTCAAAAACGCATGCGTTTTTAAACGGACTGAGAACGCATTCTGTTAACCGTTCCAAGAACGCAACATGTGGTAGCAGCCTTTGGCTCTGTGAAAGATAAAGTTAAAGGACATCTACCATCAGTTTTACTGATAGTACAGTCATGGCCATAGGTTTTGAGAATGGCACAAATATTATATTTTCACATGATATGTTGCCCTCTGGTTTTTCTGTGTGTTTGGCAGATGTTTTTATCACATACAGAAATACAAGTGCCATCATATTATGAGTAACAAAAGCTTTTATTGACAGTTAGAATGAGTTCATGCAGCAAGTCAGTATTTGCAGTGTTGCCCCTTCTTCTTCAGGACCTCTGCAATTCTCCCTGGCAGCTCTAAATCATCTTCTGGACCAAATCCTGACTGATAGCCGTCCATTCTTGCACAATCAATGCTTGCATTTTGTCACAATTTGTTGGTTTTTGTTTGTCCACCAGTCTCTTGATGATTGACCACAAGTTCTCAATGGGATTAAGATCTGGGGAGTTTCCAGACCAAGGACCCAAAATCTCTATATTTTGTTCCCTGAGCCATTTAGTTATCACCTTTGCTTTATGGCAAGGTGCTCCATCATGCTGGAAAAGGCATTGTTGATCACCAAACTGTTCTTGGACGGTTGGGAGAAGTTGCTCTTGGAGGACATTCTGGTACCATTCTTTATTCATGGATGTGTTTTTAGGCAAGACTGTGGCTGAGAAACAACCCCACACATGAATGGTTGCAGGATGCTTTACAGTTGGCATCAGACAAGACTGGTGGTATCGCTCACCTTGTCTTTTCCAAAAAAGCTGTTCTCCAGATGCTCCAAAATCAGAAAGGGGATTCATCAGAGGAAATGACTTTACCCCAGTTCTCAGCAGTCAACTCCCTGTACTTATTGCAGAATCTCAGTCTGTCCCTGATGTTTTTTCTGGAGAGAAGTGGCTTCTTTGCCGCCCTCCTTGACACCAGGCCTTGCTCCAAGAGTCTCCGCTGTCTCACAGGGCGTGCAGATGCTCTCACACCTGCCTGCTGCCATTCCTGAGCAAGCTCTGCACTGCTGGTAGCCCCATCCCAAAGCTGAAACACTTTTAAGAGACAGTCCTGGCGCTTGCTGGTCCTTCTTGGGAACCCTGGAGCCTTTTTGGCAACAATGGAACCTCTTTCCTTGAATTCCTTGATGATGCGATAGATTGTTGACTGAGGTGCAATCTCTCTAGCTGTGATACCCTCCCCTGTTAGGCCAGTTATGTGCAGTGCAATGATGACTGCACGTGTTTCTTTTTCTTTAGAAATAACCATGGTTAACAGAAGAGAAACAATGGTGCCAAGCACCAGCCTCCTTTTAAAGGGTCCATGGTGTGAACCTTCCTTAACCCCCTAACGGTCGAGCCACTTTTCACCCTCCTGAGCACTGGCCCCATTTTTTCAATCTCCGTGTCACTAATAGTGGTTATAACTTGGAAACCCGTTTAACATACGTCCAAGTGAGCCTTTTAAATTGGTTTCTCTGACGCTTTGTACTTCATGTTAGTTGAAAATTTTTGGGTGTAGTTTTCATTATTGAGAGACAAATCTATATTTGGTAAAAATTTGGGAAAAATTCTTGATTTCGAACCTCAAAATGTTCTACTTTTTCCACACATAGTCATAACCCCAAATACGTTAATACCCTGAACATTCACTAACTGTCTTCTTTATTGGACTTGGTTTTTTAATGCATACTCTTATTTTGGGAGGATGTTATGGGTCTTTGAACGTCAGGTGCACTTTTTCACATTTTTCATAACAACGCAAATCCTTCTTTTGAGGGACCTGCTCAGTTTCAATCACTTTGAGAGGTCCTAATAAAATTTGAAACACCCATAAATTACCCCATTAAATAGAACTACACCACTCATTTACGGAAACAACCTCAACTTTATATGAGTTTGTATAACTATTTAATGTTTTAACAGGGTTAAAAACAAAATCGGATGCAATTATGAAAGTAATTATTTTTGTTGCTAATTAAGTTTTTTTTAATTTAAAATTTACCCATAATTCGCATGGATAAAATCCCAAAACGCTCCACAAAATTTGATACCAATCCCTCCCGCTAAGCGTAACCTGCGGTATGGGCACACGCCAGGGCATCAAAGTGAGGCTGCTCATTCAGATCTGATTTGCATTTTCATTTTTTTATTGGTATACATCTTTATTTTTTTGGAAATTTGGACATTATATGGGCTTATTTTGTGCACATGGATTGGCCTTACAATATTTTCGTTTTAGTTATCATTATCTTAGTCGATCGAGATTATATTAAACTCTTGAATGTATGGTGAAAAGCGAGGTAGGTCAATTTTTGGTTCTTCCGTCTCTTTTTGTAAATTTTTTGGGGTTCCCGTGTACACCGCAACGCTAAATACTAATATTAGCTTTATTCTATAGTCCATACATGACGTATACCTCATTTAGATTAGTTTTTTCATTATTTTTATATTTATACTGATAATATAAAACCTAATACCGTAATAGAGGAAATCTCAGTTGTTTTTTGCATCGTCATCTATTTGGAGGCTATTTAGGGCTTATTTTTGACGTGTTGAGTTGTTTCTTGTTTCAGTGATACAATTTTGGCGCACGTAACTTTTTTGTCACTCTTTAGAACGTTTGTGTAGAGATGTATGAAAAATGTAAATTTGTGGTGCGTGTTTTCAGGCATTTGGATTTTTACACACGGTCCACTGCCGATCGAGTCCAAGATGTTCCGAGTTCTTGTAGGGTTGTTCTACAGTATCATGGGGAAAGTCTTCTTTTCTAGAAAATACTGACTTTGCAATTATTGCGTGTTTAAGCTGACCAACTCTTCAATAACTTCTGGAGTATATGCAATTACCACTTTATAAAAACTGATGCTGTAGACTTTGGTAAAAATGACAGAATGGCCAGAATTTTACTCTTCTGTGCTCTTTTTCCATTTTTTAACTTGAGTTGGAGGGGTTATTTGAATAGATAGGATTCAGGAAGGACATTTCATACCCTTACCGTTGAGTGTGTTTTGGGGGGGTTGATAGGTTTAAAGGGACCGTCACCAGGAGACCCCATTTGTTAGCACTGAAATTACCCTTCCAGTGCCCACAGAGCATAGTTACATACACTGCCAAAGTGTTTTTTTGTATTAATAGATAGGTTTTACAGAAAAAACAGAATATGTTTATATTGTACCTTTTCCATTAGCAATTGCGGTGTGACTAAGGCAGTTGCCCAGGGAGGTGTGGGAAAGTTAGAATTTCCCCCCACCCTCGGGGAAACAGGGATCCTTTTCAATATATATGATACTTCCCCACTCGGGATTTGGCTGTCGAGGACAGGGGGCGTCGCTAAGCCAAGTGATGGTGTTGTTCAATATTTGAAAATGGCACTGTGAAGATTTTCCCCATAGGGAGGGGGGGGAACTGCGCCTTTCCAGCCCCTCCCAATTGGCACTGCCTAGTCACACAGTGCACAGGCCCTAATGAAAGGTACAAATTAAGCATTTCTCACATTTTTTTCTGTAAAACCAATTTATTAATACAATACCTTGGGGCAGAGTATTACTATCTCGTGGGGGCCTGAAGAGTGGCTAAAATGGGTCTCCTAGTTACCTTCCCTTTAAATGGTCTGTAAATCGGGTGAGACCACACAATCTTGTATCCGACGAAAAAATGGAGCTGCTGTAAAGTACCGGAGCACATCACTCTCACTCCAGCCTGGGTTCACAGAAACATACACTGGTAATTTTGTTATATCGTGGAACTGATAACGTTTTGTCGCAAAAAAAAAAAATAAGGCTATGTGACTTTTTTTTTTAATAGGAGCTTTGTGCACTAGTCATCCGATGTGGTCCTCCCATATGGTGTGGATTGTGGCAAGCCCTCCGGTGCCCTCACAGGTTGGTTGGTGGCAAGCTCCTCTATGCCCCGGATATTATAGGGCGGAGCCTCATCGCCCCCCTGTGGGTAGGGGGGGCTCCTCCGGTCCCCCCCGCCCATGTTGGTAGTGCAGCTTCCTCCTGCCTCTCGCCCTATGTTGGTAGTGGTGGCTCCTCCTGCCCCCCCTCTCATGTTGGTAGGGGGGGTGCTCCTCCTACGTCCCGCCATATTGGTGGTGGTGGCTCCCCTGGGTACCCCCATGTTTGCTAGTTGTCAGCTCCTCTGGTTTCCATGTTGAAGGTGGTGGCTTCCTCCTGTCTTTCCCATGTTGATAGTGGCACTACGCCTTTTGCCCCTTCCCTCCCCATATGTTGGTAGGTGGTGGCTCATTCTGGTTTCCCCCCTGCGGTGGGTAGGTGGTGGGCTCTGCATGTGTGTGTCTCTCCCAATTGAGTTAGTTGGCGCTCCTCTTGGCCTCCCCATGTTGGGAGGGTAGTGGCGCCTTGTGTGCCCCATATGACGAGCATGGTGCCCCTCCTCCTAGGCCCCCCATGTGTTGGTGGCAGCTCCGCCTAGTTTGTGCCCCCCGATGATAGGGGGCGATCCTCATGTGCCCCCAGGTTAGTAGGTGGCAGCGCCGCGTCTTCCCCCAAATGGGGGTTGGTGGGCAGCTCCGAGCTCCCTATGTTGGTAGGTGGGGGCGCCGCCTGCCCCCCCCTCTCAGTTGGTAGGTGGTGGCTCCTCCTGCATCCCTCCATATGGGTGGGTGGTGCTTCCCCTGTGTACCCACATGTCTGTAGTTGTCACTCCGCTGTGTTTCCTAATGTTGGAGGTTTGCTCCTCCTGTCTGTCCCCTGTTGTAGGGGACGCTACTCCTTTTGCCCCCCCCCCCCCCCACGTTGGTAGTAGGCAGCTTCCCTTCCGGCCCGAGCCGCCCCAATAAGTGTTAGGTGGTGGCTCTTCCCTGCGTCTCCCCATGTTAGGAGTTGGCTGCTCCTCTTGTGTAGCCCCCCAGTTGGTAGGTAGTTGCACCTGCTGTGGGGCCCAATCATTCGTAGGTGTGATACCCTCCTCCTATTTCCCCCCATGTTCAGTGGTGGCTGGTCTGCGCCGTGCTGTTTCCCCATTGTTAGTAGGACCTTCAGCTCGTTCTGTGTCCTCCCCCACGTGATTAGTAGCGCTTTCCCCCATGTTGGTAGTGGCGGTCCTCCTGCGTCCCCCATGTTGGTAGGTGCAGGGTCCTCCTGCGTCCCCCTGTTTGGAGGTGGCATCTCCTCCGGCTCCCCCATAGTTTGGTAGTGGCACTCTCCGCCTTCGTCCCCCATGTTGGTAGGTGCAATCTCCTCCTGCGCCCCCCATAGTTGGTCAGGTGGCAGCTCCCCTGCGGCCCCCATGTTGGTAGTTTCATCTCCTCCTGCGTCCCCATTTGTAGGTGGCAGTTTTCCTCCTGCGTCCCCCAGGTTCGGTAGTGATGGCATGCGCCTCCTGCCGTCCCCCTGTGTAGGTGGCCAGGATCCTCCTGCGTCCCCCATGTTGGGAGCTGTGGTCAGTCCTCCTCTGCGTCCCCATGTTTGGGTCGGGTGGCAGCTCCGCCTGCGTCCCCCATTTGGTAGGTGGCATCCCCCTCCGTGGCTCCCCCATGTGGGTAGGGGGCATCTCCTCCTGCGTCCCCGTGTCGGTAGGGGGGTTGGCATCTCCTCCGCGTCCCCGCGTATGGTGCGGTATGTTGGCAGCGGCCTCCTGCGTCGGCGCGCCCTATGTTGGTATGGGGGTGCATCATCCCGGCACCGCAGGGGTGCCAGCG
The DNA here is from genome assembly GCA_019512145.1 of Engystomops pustulosus. Lineage (NCBI taxonomy): Eukaryota > Metazoa > Chordata > Amphibia > Anura > Leptodactylidae > Engystomops > Engystomops pustulosus. Next base: position 2,389,487 of record CM033642.1, on the reverse strand, counting down.
GCGGCGCCCGTCCCGGGAGGTGTCATGTCTCAGTGGAGGGGCGGCGCTGATCACCGGAGGAAATTGCCGCCCGTTGGCACAGTTCCGGCACCTCCCTGCACCGCCTGCGGGCGCCCGGCCGGGGAGTCGGGTCACAACCGGTGTGTACCTGTGCAGCCGCTGACATTGGGGAGACCTCCTGCATCGCCCTCCGTGACCCCGCCCACCTGCCCGTAGCGGATCCCCGGCGGCTTCTTCCCTCAAGAAAGGAGGGAGGAGCGCGGGCAGACATGCAGACAGTCTCACGGACTGAGCCTCAGCCCAGGGGCAGGGGGCACTCATGACATGTTGGTAAAGCGGTCACGTTCGTCACCAGGTCTTTGTTGCCACCGCATTGGGTACAACTATTGCCAGGAAGCCGGACACCAGTCTAAGGTCTACCTGGGTGGCGCCTGTCTATCACCCAACTTTTCCCATCGCCTGCATGACAACGGCTATTACAGTTTAGGAATGGGCCTGTTCCTTGGATCGTAAAGCTGAGGGACCGACCTCCTGCAGGAGCTTTAAAGGTGAGTCCACTAGGACACGGGAGACGGGGAGGACGCGCTGTGGTGTCGGGGTCCTTACTCACGAATTCCTGTGAATGTGAGCACACTCAGCACTCTATTCTAGTATTGTAATATGTGGCCCATAGCGGGGGGTCATGCCACTCTACTCTGTGTACTTCTCCTTTTTATTCGGACCCCCCTCCCCCCCTCATTCTCCCTGAACGCCAGGATTCCAGCATCAGACCCCCTGCAGAGATTCCTATTCTCTATCCTGTGTAAAGTAGCAAGGAAACTTTTGAATGCAACCATTCTGATGATCACCCAACTTCTTCGTAACGGATATAAATTAATTGGATTTATTAGACTGCTGGCCCCCACTGTCCCTTATAACAATATTGTCCTGTGATCTGTCACTGTAATGTTTTTCCTTTATGTCTGTCCCTACACCTGGATAAGTGTTGCCCCTCGTTCCTGGTGTCCAGGTTCATTCCTTATTCTGTGCGGGTAGATATCTGTGTCAGTACGCTTATATGTCCGATGATGTCAGGGGGCACTGATTGATTTGAGGCATATGGTGCTGTCACCGCTGCGCCAGTAACATAATCTCTTCTATGACAATTTATTGTATTTTCCGCTTTTATTGACTTTTGTGCTGTTGTGTAGTTCGAGCTCTGACTCTCCATCTCGGCTCTCATGGTTTCAGAACAGGAAGTAGTGATTGCAGCCGGGTGCGCCTGCAGGATAATCGGGGGGCGGCAGCTCCCCCCCATAGACTCTAGCTATAGGGTCAGGGTTAAGGTTAGAATTAGGATTGACCCCAAATGAATAGAATACTAGAGGGGGTTTATACAAATTTAACAGAACAAGTAGAGAGCAACATCGGTTTGTCCGAAGCATATCAGAAAACATCCCGGAGAAATCGCTAAGTTTGCACTCAAGCTCTACTGAAAACTGTGCTGTAATACTCAAGGACTTTTTTGTTTCACGTGGAACATGGCTGGTCCTGGCAATGTCAAGGACTTTTTTGTTTCACGTGGAACATGGCTGGTCCTGGCAATGTAGAATATTAAATATTTGCCTATATTACTCTACGAGGGCAGTTTCTTCTCGAACCCTCTCCGTTGGAATTAGAGCGGAGAAGATGCAGGAATAGATAACACAACCTGAAATAGAGGTGGGGGCTCAGGGCTCTATGGCTCACAAGAGGACCACTAGTTCAAGCCAACCGGTAAAAAATGTTTAAAAAAAAGTTTAAATAGGGGTGGGTATACTGGCTTGGGGTTCAGGATGGTTGTTATTAACTAACTGGGGTGGCGCTGTATACTACACCCTCGGCTTATAACCCAGTTTTAGGTGGTAAAATTAGGGGTTCGCCTAATACGAGGGTCGGTTATACTTGAGTATATACGTAAGTGCAGTCTTGCCGGGACACCAATTTGAAAATTAAAAGTTCCGTGATCAGTCGAATTAGTTTGATAATCGACGGCTGCCCCCGATTTCTGTCACAATGAAAAGCCAGCGCAGCGCCGCCACAGGCCGATCGCGTACAACACAATCCCAGTGCAGACCCCTGTTTTAATTTATTTCAACTAGTGGGGGGCTTTAATAGAAAACATTGGGGGTTGCATTGTATTATATTTTACTAAGCCTTGGGGGGGGGGCATTTTTACCGAATAGCCTTGTGCAACAAATACCTAGAAAAACTGCCCTGTAGATGAGTAAAATCGTTTCCTGTACCGTATTGGGTGCTCTAATTACAGGCACAACTCTGATGTCGGCTACTGTGTAGAGGGAAAACCTCAGCCTCATTTCTCTTTCAATAGTGTTATCAGTTGTTACTCTAGGATATCAGAGTGGAGGGAGAGCCACGCACACGGTACGGATCAGTTCCAAATCATCTTTATGGTAACATCACAGCATACAAATGCAAAACGTTCGATTCCAGATGAATCTTTCTCAAGCATAGAAATTCATTACTGAGTGAACATATAATACAAAAAGGGTAGTGACATGCATTTCCTGTGAGCATAAACAGCCAATAGGATTCAACCCGACTAAAACAATATAAAATCTATGTATCAAAACAGTGTTATCATAAAAATTTAGAAACATTCAATGTCCCTACGGTCAATCAATCGCAGAAAGGAACCTTAAGATAAAAAAACACAGTCTGTGTCACATCCCGCCAAAACGGTGTGTCATTAGGGTGATGACTTCAACTATTTGCCCAAGGGTCCGAGACTCCACGCGCGTGCGTAATTATGCCGTTGTCATCTAGGATTAGGAACACCACAGTAAGAAGGTGATTGTTGCCAATGTCAAAACCAATTACAGCTCAGCTTTATTTAACAGGATCTATGAATGATTTTAAAAGGGAGCTGTACTGGTTGCCTATGGGAACTAAGAACTTCTTTACTTTTGAAACTGTAGAAACTCGCACCAAATAGTGCAAACAGTCCCCAGTTGATGCCATTATGGTCTCACTTAGTGCTGCTGTGCTGAAGAGTAACCACTCGAAATCAGTGGAACAATAACTTATACAAGTACAAAGAGTAAGGTTGGCTGAAAGAGGTTGAAAGAATAAGAGACACAGCAGTGTGGGGATACAGTGACGTGAATAACTACAAGTCCTGGAATACTTAAAATCCATATTCACGTCCTGCTGGAACGACAAAGGTATGATTCCCAGCACTGTCAAGAGACAAATGGGTGGTTCATTTACTAAAGGCGATTGTGTTTTCCCGCCATGTGTTACCGAATATTTCCGATTTGCGCGATTTCCCCGGGATTTGGCATGCAGCGACGGAAACGGGGGGGCTGGCCGAACGGCTAACCCGACGGATCTGGAAAGAACCGCAGCATGTTAAAAAAAAAAAATTGGTCGCCGGCTTCCTAATCACATGCAGCAACGAGTGAAGACGAGTGAACTCGGGGCACCTCGGCGGGACTTTGGAGCGAGAAGCGCACCTGGTGACATCGGGATCACAGGTCGTTATGAATCGCGGAAGACTCCGAACGTCTGGCAGAGAAGCGCGTGATGAACGCGAATGGTACCGGGGTAAGTAATGTGCCCAATAACAAGAGGCTTTAGAGACAACACGAGCACAGCAGTGTGAGGGACACACCCCTAGTGCACTTGAAAAAGATGGATTCTGGAATATAAAAATCATATTTTACAGTTGCTAACATACACAAGGATAGATTATACAACATTCCAAACCACAATACACTCAGAGACCACAGAGTAAGAGCAGAGCAAGTGATGAGGGACACCCCCCCCCCCCCGGTGCATTAAAGCTACAGTTCGGAATATTAAAATTATTATTCACAGTCTGCGCATACACAAGAAAGATATAATACATGTGGCTCCCAAATCCACAATACTTTCAGAGGACCACAGACGCTAAGAGCACAGCAGGTGAGGACACACCCAGTGCACATTAACAGCTACAGTTCTGGAATATAAAATCATATTCAATGGTTCTCGTGCGGTTAAACAAATATGGGTACCACCTCTCCGGGGGACACTCCCTAACTATCTGCAATGTTTCTGTAATGTGAGTAACGTGTATGTCACCTCCATATATGTCGATATACTGGAAGTATAAATTCTCAGATGGGACTGTATACGGGAAATAGACAACTGATGATCGAATAGGGTGTAGAGATTACATGAGACTTCAGAATCCAGATGAGGAAGTGCCAGGTCTTAGGCAGTCAGGTGGAACATGCTATCCGGTCCAATACGCTATTAATTGAGCGACGCTTATTCAACGCGGATCTGCGGATGGTCACGTACAACCAGAAAATGGCTTGCGACACTGGTTCATCAAACCAGACATTTTTAAGTGTGTTAAGTCAGGGCTTATTTTCGCCTCAACGCAGAGATTGGAGCCATAATTCCAATCTCAGTGACCCCAAGTTGATAACCGTCTTATATCTTAATTCACCCATTTCCTAATAAGCTTTATCTCTCCTCTACAATGCAGCAATGGTGGAGCATGGACACTCTACTTCACTAAAGGTTGTTCAGCCCCCATTCTCTGATCACTCAGAACCATCTCTTATGTATAGGTTTTCTGTTTCTGCATAGTTGATGGGTGCAGAGCAAGTCAAAGTGTAATTGCTTTCAATTACCTTAAAGGAAACCTACCATTTGCTGTGATAGTATTGAAACAAACATACACTGAGAATGCTGTAGCTACACTGATGCAGGATCATATCTTGCTTAATCTCTGATCTGAGTGTTTTGCTCAAAAAACTATTTTAAATCAAGACCTTGGAAAAGCTGGGTTTCTACTTGGTGTACTGTTCTGAGTGATTACACCACAACCATCTCCTTTGCAGCTCAGCACTGGAGCGCAATAGTTACCCTCTGAGATTAACAGAACTCTGTCCCAATCAGGTTGGTTGCATTAAATATCTTGTCCACAGTTAAAGTTTTGTTGCGTGCTATACCCTGTGAGAGAGTGATTCCGGGATTGATCTTGGCTTCCAATTTGACTATTTCCTCTATCTGGACTCTGCACTGCAGCGCTAGCTCTGTTGTGACCTGGATTGTTGCACATTCTTTCTGTGTTGTCTTGTTTGTCCTGTTTTCAACTTCGGCACATGAGGGAAAGTCGAGCAGTTACTTATCACGTTTATGTTGGACTCAGTATGTATTCAGGAAGATTAAGGACTGTTTTAGGCTGACTATCCTTTACTGTGTCTGTCATTACAGTCATTCCAATATTTGTATTTGGTGACAGATCCACTTTAAGAATGTGCAAAAATTGAACAGTCTGTGAAATAATGCAGTTTTCTTGGACATCAGAAGCCGGTAAAGAAAATATATTTTCCTAAAAGCAGTTTTGGTCCCTGCAGAGATGAGTGAACCTCAATGATTCATTTTGTGAGATGCTTATTCGTAGCATTGTTATGCTATGTTTACACGAGATTGAAACTTTATTGTTTAGATCCGAACATGAGAGGAGAAGGTTTAATAATGAAAAGCACACGATGGTAAAAACCAGCTTCTAACAGGACAATAGGATGCACAGTGCAGGTGACATTGATCTCTACATAATGAGGCCACTGATCTCAACTTAAAGGGTTTTTCTAGCAATATCATACTTCAATTTAAATTGGCAAAGTAACAATTTTAAAAAGCAAACTCAATTATTCCATGTTTACACTCATGGAAGTGCTGAGACGGTCACAGCCAATCCTGGCCAGAATGGTGGCCCAGCTTAGTGATTGGCTTAGCAAATAACTCTAAGCATTCGTGAAATACCAAAAATTGGGGTACATTACATTACCGTTCCTTGGAGTCACCGAAAATGCATTGTCCATGTATAATTGCATGTGCCACGATTCACTAAGATCGTGCGTCCGTATCCTGATGTGTCTCTCCCCGCTCAGGTTCGCCGGAGTTCACCTCTTCTTTCTGGTCATGTAAGTGCTTGATCTTGCGACACAAATGAATCTTAAACCCCTTAGGGACCGGGCCCTTTTCGTTTTGCATTTTCATTTTCAATTCCCACCTACAAATGATGAAAAAATGTGTTTGCGCCGTTTTCTTGTGGGCTTGGATTTACAGCTTTACTGAGTGCCCCAAATCACATGCTATTTATTCTTTGGTTCGGTCGATCACGAGGATACCAAATTTGTACAGGTTTTATAATGTTTCATACATTTAAAAAAAATTAAAACCTTCTGTACAAAAAATAAAAATTTCATTTGCCATGTTCTGGCACTAATAACTTTTTCTACTTCAGTGCACGGAGCTGTGGGTGGTGTCATTTTTTGCGACTTTTGATGACGTTTTAATGCTATCATTTTGAGGACTGCATGGGCTTTAGATCACTTTTTTATAGAATTTTTTATATTTTTCAAAATGGCAAAAAATGCATTTTCGGATTTGGGCGCTATATTTCCGTTACGGGTTAAACACCGGGAAAAAATCGTAATATATTTTGATAGATCGGACATTTGGGACGTGATGATACCTAAAGTGTTATGATTATACTGTTTATTATATTTATATCAGTTCTAGGGAAAGGGGGGTGATTTAACTTTTTTTTGTTTTTTACTATTTTTCATATTTAAAAAAAAAAAAATGTAATTTTTTTTTTACCATTATTTAGATCCTCCAGAGTAATTAACCCTGCAGGTCGATGCTATACTAATAATGCACGATACTACTTATGCAGTATATAGTATTTTACTATGATTTTAATAGTTGCCCTCTGCTGGCTATTATAAATCATTGCACATGACAAGCCTACGAGTCTCAATGAGACTCTAGGCCATAGCAACCAATCGCCACCTCCGATGACGTTCCGGGGGGCGGCGATCGGGCATCCAAGGATGGCGGCGCGCATAAAGGTAGTATTATGTGCATGGTCAGGTTCGACCGCGGCACTAACGGTTAACTGCCGCGATCGGTGCCAGCACCAACCGTGGCAGTGACATGCGGGTGTTGGCTGTTTTATACAGCCGTCATCCCGTGTGTATGAAGAGAGATCAGCTGTGGCTCTTCCCATACACCCTTGACCCACAGTGGACGATATAGTTTGTCCTCGGTCGGCAAGGTGTTTAAATCCCGCATGCAGTCCCAATCAGTCGGATCGGTCCAACGGCACGCCCCCGATTTCTGTTGCATTAAAGTCGACCAGCTACGCCAAAAATAGATCACATGCAACACAATCCCAGCACAGGCACCGTTAAATACATGTTTTTAGTGCGCCAAATCCCGAAACCAGGAACAGTCAGATGAAAATGCCAATCCGCGAACCTTAGGAAAATAAGCCACATTGGCTTATCACTTGAAAAGGTGATACAGTTGAGAACAGCTTTCGGTTAAAGGGGTTATCTAGGATAGAAATATGAAAAATATCCCTGGATATCATAGAAATCAGTGCAATCCAGCTACCCCAAGCAATAGGTTCAGGCCCTGGTGGAGGATGTGCCATTCTACTCCTATTATTTGCAGGAGTCTTCTGCATCCACAATCTGCACAGACACAGCTCTTTGCTAGCTACACACAAAGTAGCAGCCCTCCTTCCAATAGATAGGATGTATATGTTTTTGTGGAACATGCTATGATGTCACAGACATAGGACGAGCCAGCTAGTGAACATAACAGGTAAAGGTATACTATTTCAAGAGCTAATTTATGAAAAAATATTTGATTATTATATAGTCATCGTATAGTACAGTAGTATACAAAGGGATGGCATTGGCACATGCTTTTCTTGTACCTTCCCTTAGCTGTTCCATTATAGGGGTTACCTACGAACAAGGTAGGTCCCAGGTTACCTCAATCAGATCCTGTGTCGTTCCCTGAGATGAATGGAGCAGACGGGAGCGAAAGACCATCTGCTCCTTCATCTCTATGGAGCCGACGGAGATCGCTGAGCGTTGTCTTCTCGTGGTCTGTAGGGCCTCGTCACTTGGACCCCACCGACCAGGCAAGTTAGGCCCTATCCTGTATTCCTTTAACTCTCTTATACAATGTACTTTAATGGTGTAGGCAGTGTCGGACTGGGTTTCCTAGGCCACCAGAAAAAATCAATTTGGGGACCCACTCTTTATTATCCCCTATACTCTAGCAGCCTTCAATTGTGTTGTTTTGATGGACGTCGGGGGTTCAGTATTGGTTGAGGCAAGGCCCACCGAAGGATCCTCTGTACTCTGGTGGCCAGTCCGACACTGGGGTTCAGTTTGGTTGAGGCAAGGCCCACCGAAGGATCCCTGGTACTCTGGGGGCCAGTCCGACACTGGGTTCCAGTATTGGTTTGAGGCAAGGCCCACCGAAGGATCCTCTGGTACTATGGGGGCAGTCCAACACTGGGTGTAGGGAATGTAACAATTAAGAAAGTCAAACCCTTCTGTAAAGGGAATCTACCACCCCAAGCATATCATCTGTTGGCAGTAATGTTTTTAGATTGACTATGATTATCAATAGAGTTATATTTCTGTAAATCTAGTATGGTATTAGGCAGTTGGCATCCATAGGACTCCGATCACTGCTATTCCTGGTTGTGACTTTCCCTTATCCTAAATTAAACAGCAGAATTGTCCTTTGGGAACACAGGATGAAACTGAAGAAGAGTGAAGTGATTTTTGCGGGTGGTGAGGACACGTCCGAGGGAAACCACTGCCTCATTATCATAGGATTGATCAGGGGATATCTTGGAAGTGGCATAATAGACTAAAAAAATAAATACATGATGAAATCCCAGTGTGAATCACTACAACATGTGCCCACAGATTATAAACGTTTGTGGAGGTGGTAGATGCCCTTCATGAATATGCTACTAATTGGAGTTATATGGCATGAGGCCGCTCACCTAAAAGGAGAACTTTATGTATCATTAAAAATCTATTTCAATTTTTTTTCACATTTCTCTACCGTTACATGATCCTAAAGTCTATGTACATCTGTTCTTGGTCAGGAAATCTTTTATGTCCTTCATTAACCTTTGAATTGAAGAAAGTCTGAGATAATGACCCAAAAAGATGCACTCATAGAAGATAACATTTCATCAAGTCCCCGGCTCGTCTTGGAATTGATCTGCAGATTGTTATTAGTATTTTTTTCTTAACTACTTAACTACCAGGTCTATTTGAGCCAAAGGGGAAGTGTCACCAGAAAACAACCCGTCAAGTGTTTTACGGTAAAATATTTTTACCATTATTTTTGTGGATTTTCAAAATAAACAAAAGCCGCGACGATATGGGGTTAAAACTTTTCTTAATTTGGCCATTGTAACGGTAAGATGTGTTCTTATTTGGAAAGCAGTGACGCCTCTAACAGTATGTTAGCTGGTCCAAATATACAGTTGTTGAGAAGATCAACAAATGATACGTGGGATGTGCGCGGCACTGTGGAGACCTGAATTAAGACAGTTTTCATATTAATATTAATAATCCGAGCGCTAGACTGTATCTGTGATATCAGAACATTTAGCACATAGAAGATACATCTAATTTTCCTTCATGTGACAGGGGACCAAGGTGAAAGAAGCATGTATCATTTTCTTTACACTTTCACAAATATAATATATATATATAAACAACTCACCACACAAAGGAATACAGACTCCAAATGGTACTAATAGATACTACAGGTTGTCTTGGAAAAAACAGCTCTCAACTAACTTTCATTGGATTTGGAATTAGATTCCGGCTTCCCAGTATGTTACAGAATTTGTCCCATATGGCTTTTGGAAGGAAAGGAGTAAAAAAAACCAGAAATACAGAAAGAGCTGCAGCCTTAAATGGTTATGAAACGTAGATGAGTGGCAGCATGGTGGCTCAGTGGTTGGTGCTGTTATCTCACAGCATTGGGGACGTGGGTTCGAATCCATCCAAAGCAACATCTGCATAGAATGTTCTCCGTTATTTTCCTCCAGTATAACGACAGATGGATCCGCATTAGACAGGGAATGGGACATGAATTGCATTCAGTAATATCAAATTGTCATGGCATGATGTATAACAGAGAGAATCTGTATGCCCCTCTCATCCATAGATACAGCAAGGGAATGGCTGCTAAGAGATTTTCAAAGGTGAAGTATAGGACATTGCATTGCCTGGGGCAAGGAGGTGCCCTGGAGGAGGCATCACTACACACTCCATATTATCTTATCATCTCCTCTACATTACATAACATATAAGAATACAGGTTATGGAAGAAATTACTGCATTGTTCTGTAATGATATCTGTAAATTATTATTTGCCTTGTCATTTTTGCAGGTTAAACTCCTACACTCAAACTCATTACCTGCAGACAATATATCACATTTCATGAAATCCCACACATCCTTTCGTGTCTAATCAATTTTTTTTAGAGAATTTACAGAGTCATCAGCTTTGTACATTATGTAAACTTTTTTTATTTTTACACTTTTGGTGTTTTTTTTTATTTTCATCATCAGCAGTAGATTTCATACTAGACTGACACTATAGCTCCCAGAACAGGTGTTTATTAAATTTGTTTGTCAGCATCGCAGCACAGACTTGGTCGGGGTGAGCGGAGTCATCTCATGCTCATTAGGCCATGTTCTCACCCGGACTGGATCCAGTACATAACACATGAAGGGAATGGGAGTGAGTGTTTCTCACCTCTCAGCTCTCCCCTCTCCATTGAAATCCAAGCGACTGTGCCACCCAGCTCAGTCACAATATGGTGAGACACTGGGGCACATTTACTTACCCGTCCCGTCGCGATCCCCGCCATGTGTTGTCTGACGAGGATTCAGAGCTGCCGGGATTCACTAAGATCGTGCGTCCAATTTCCTGCATGTGTCGCTTCCCCGCTGAGGTCCGCCGGAGTTCACCTTCTTCTTCCCGGTGCATCTGAGTGCTGATCTTGTGACACAATTCGCTTTTTAAATTCTGAGGTTTGTCCGAATCAGCTGGGTTGTCTGACGTCCACACCCCCCGATTTGTGTCGCATGAAAGTCGGCACCGATGTCACACAATCTGATCGCATGCACCAAAAACCTGGGGCAATTCCGGGCAAAACAGGAAAAAAAATCGGGAAACCCGACGAAAATGCGGCATTCGGACCCTTAATAAATGTGCCCCACTGTGTGCTCACTGCACCATGACTGGGGGACATAGACTTCTATGGTGGTCAGCATCTGACCACAATTTGTCCAGCCGGATCCGGCCCCCAATTATGGCCCTTATAAGGTAGGCAAGTTAAAAGAGATTCAGTTTTACTTCTGTAGGTCCCAATAAGTCTGATAAGACACAGATAAGTCTCTGTAATCGAAGGATTTTATCACGTGAACCCCAACATTGACTTTGGGCCACCACTAAGAAAGTAATTCATGAACTTTCTCACACTTTTAAACCTATATAGAAATCAGGTCTTCACTGAAGAGAGAGATCATAAGGCTGCTATCTCTTTTGGTGGTCCCCGTGTGGGTAACAGCTGGTCTGGCAGCCACTGAGACAGCAGTACATGACAGCAAGAGTATGGTTAGTGGAAGTCCAAGGTCAAAGCAGAAAGTGAAACAGGCAATAGCAACTCAGCTAGCCCAGTATCAGACGTCAGCGAGTGTTGTACATAGAAGATTACAGAACAGGAACATAGTCAAGGAACAAGCCAAGGATTGAACATGAAGAGTCATTAGAATAAACACACCATACAACAAACTAGACTAACTAGGAACTAACTAGGAACCTAGGGGATGGGGCATTCTGGGCTATATAGCTCCAGGTGAGCGCGGTGGGGACACTAATGCTGGTGCACTGTCCTCATACCCTCCCATGGGAGCTGGAGAAGATTGTAATATAATATGAGACATTCCCTTTAAAGCCCATTATAAGCTTTGTTAAGCAGATTTAACTCATTCATCTAACAAAGCTGGAATAATCAGACCGAACCTTTGTCTTGTGCACATATCAGGAGACGTCTCGGCTCATTGAGACATTTCCATTAGGTTTTGTCTAGATGATTAATTTATCCTTTCACTTCTTCCAACTTCGACTCAAACAAAAGACAAAGAAATTTGATTTTATTCTCCAGTTACAAAGTCTGTTATTGCAGGTTTTTCTTATTCACTTCAATGAGCAGAAATTTCAACTTGGACGTGTGTCTGATGGAGTCTACAAGTAGCCTGAGACTACAATGAATTCTTGCCTTGCTACTTGTCTATAAAAGGGTTACAGGCCACATTCCGCTCAACAGACCTCAATATACAAAATCTTCTGTACTCAGATGGCACGAAGCAGTAATACAGTAAAGTTCTCCAATCCACACTGCGCTCCTGAGTTTTCACTGCCTTTCATATATTGGCTCTAAGGTTACTTTTTCCATATCTAGGCAAAAATCTTAGTAAACTTTCAAAATAAATGTCTAGTCGCAGAGCTTCAACTTTTTGAAAGAGCTCATTGAACGTCGTCTTCTGTATGAAAGTGAAATCCCTCGAATGTTCAGCCATGCAGGAGGAGGAAAAGAACATCACAGAAGTTCACTGAACTCTTGAAGACCAAATGTCCATTAGCCATTATCGAGGGCATGAAATGTTTAGATGTTCGGATCAAAACGGTGTAAGAGGAAACTTAACGGCCTGAACACATTGAAAGACGTCTCATGTATATGATATCAATGGGTAACAATGGGATCAACTCAAAGAATACAGAGAGATCCCGGGTTACGTACAGGATAGGTTCTTTAGGTTTGTTTTTAAGTTGAGTTTGTAAGTGTAACTCCAGACAAATTTTTTTTTGTCCCTGTGGCAATTAAATTTTCTGAATTTTGAGCTGTCATATGAACAAGGATTATCACTAAAACTTTGTTACAGACACCTTACAGCTGATCATTGCAGCCGGGGACTAAAGTAACATCCAGAGAGGTCACCAGAGGTCATAGGGGGCAGAGGGGTCTGTCAGGTGTCAGGAACTGCCTGAATATGAAGTATATGACCAGTGCTGTAAGAAGAAACCAGGACAACCTTCAGTAGTAAGTAATGAGATGTCAAATACAGGGATAATACACACAGTGATGTCACAGTACAGGGATAATACACACAGTGATGTCACAGTACAGGGATAATACACACGCAAATAAGCCCCAGAGTCTGCAGTGGGGAAAACTGCTTAAAACTGGAAAACGACAATTAAACCAGGTTACTTCTCATATCTAACAAGGTTGTAACAAGGTAAGATACGCTTGGACTAAAGGGGTTATCCGGGTATCAAATTTACTTTACTTACATCCTCCGGCATCGCTGATGTCCCGCGCCGCTGTCCGTCTCCTCTGTTGCACGGTTTGTGTACAAGGGCGCACAGGGAGCTTCCTGCCGGCCGGAAGCTCCCATCCGACATCATCTCCAACTCTACAATGCTGAGAGATAGGGACGATGGGAGGAGACGGCCACATCGCGGACCGGAAGCTCCTGTGCGCGCTTCTGTGCCCTGTAAACAACATGGGCACGGATCAACGGCCAGTGGCATGGCCCGCCCAGACCTAAGTAAATTTGTATACCCAGATAACCCCTTTAAGTGGATTTCAGGCTTTGTATCAATCCACGACCAGTGACCCGAATAAAGTTAAAGATTCTAACCAAAATTGCGCATTGTTCAGCCATCACAAAACACAGTTAATCAGTCAACATAAATTGTAATACGATGTAGAAAAAAACTGCAAATTGATGAAGCGGAAAGAAGAGTCATATTTCTCGGAAATGAGATGAAAATTGCTCTTGATATAATTTAGGAACAGGGATGTGGAAAACAATACTAGAAGAGTGTGGTGACGATTATATAATCTACTGGGATTTGGGGATTTTGCATGAAGAAGAAAGTGAAGACAGATAAAGAAAGAAATCAGGCACAGAGAAAGGGACTGTCAGCTTCGGAGGGACACTGATGTTTTTGGGTACCCGGAGGTCCAGACTATGAGGTAGAGGGTATTTTCACTGTTAATTCAGTTAATGCTTTATGTATAGATAAACTAAGAGATCAATGATACATTGCATCCTGCGTCCATCAGTAGAATAGTGAGTGCAACTGCCAATTATCCCTGGGTCTGGTTCTGATCCATTGTGTGTGTGTGCTGCTCGTGCTCCGGCAAGATCCATCCCACCCGTGGCAACCCATCCTGGGATGAGGTGGGTTTCCAGGGATAAGCCAAGGGCAAGAAATCACAGGCTCCTGTTTTTCCGACTAGGCTGGCAGGAGGCAGGGTTAGCAGGTTACCGGCCAGTGCAGTGCAGGACTCAGAGATGAGAGAGTGAGGAGATGCAGCACACAGCGGTTCAATACTCAGTCAGTGTCAAGTGGTTACATGTCCACATAAATACGATGACAAAACTTTCCCTATGGACTTACATTGAGCTCCCTATAATTTTCTGTGGCAGAGTATCCCCATCTCAGCTTCTTCTTCTGGTTGCTCAGTTAGACTGGAAGTCTTCTTTATTAAGCTCTGTTCCCTAACAGCAGACCTTTCCCTAATTTAGACATTGAACCCTGGGACGTTCTCCTTATATAAGATTGGAGGAATGGTACATATTTTAGCATAAACACTGACAAAGTGTTTTCCATCAGACTTACATTGAGTGCCGCACAATAGGTTTCTAAACTGTAAAACTTTCCAGACAGCCCCTGTCACTCTAAAGGTCGACCTGCTGCTCTCTGATGAACAAGTTTATTTTTCTTCTGCAAAAGTGCCTTCTGCTATAGCTGAGATATTGCGATAGAGTTGTCGAAATTTCTGTGTTCATTACCCTTTGCTAGCTATACAAACACACTAATAATAAACAGAATGTATATAGCAAAATACTATAGATTAATGCAGTTAACCCTCGATGTAAAATATAGTAAGAAGTGCTGCTGTTCAGATAGGAGAAATATTACAATGTCCAAAGTATAATGCTCCTCTGATCCGGGGTGCTACATTGGGAAAGTATAGCCTACATTTTACTCTAATTATGACTCTAGTATGTGACACAATGGGGCACATTTACTAAGGGTCCGTCGGACGCATTTCCGTCGGTTTTCCCGAATATTTCCTGATATTTTTTGGCGCAGTGACCGGATTTTAGCGCATCGGCGCCGGCTTTCATGCGACACAAATCGGGGGGCGTGGCCGTCAGACAACCCGACTGATTCGACACAACCACGGAATTGTGTCGCAAGATCAGCTTCCGGGAAGAAGGTGAACTCGGGGACCTGAGCAGGGAAGTGACACATTGAAGAAATCGGGCACGCTGTAAGTGAATGCGGCAGCTCGAATCCTCATCGGACATTCCGGATCGGGGACGCAATGGGACAGGTAAGTAAAGTGCCCCAGTATTAGGGGTAGGTTGTGATAGAGATGGGTGGAGCTTGCTGCATCACTTCTGCCTTATATAGAGACTTCCGATTTTGGGATACCCTTCCATCACAGCCACAATGTGCAACCTTTATTGCACAATAGGATCATGGCTATCAGGTATCATGGACTTGGCCACTACCGTAATGCAGACCTATAAGTGACACCCACCTAGTTTATTTACTGAGTTTTATGTTCCGTGTCCCCATTATATGGAATTTGGGACTTGATGGTGTTTATGGATAATTCATAAGTTCCCTGGAAATGTATGTACATATCTATCCGACGTGCTTTAGTTGTTTCTCCTTAACATTCCCTGAAAATACTGACCATCTGACCAAATAATTGCAGCCCCTCCCACGATGAGGACGCGCCGACTGTGCGGAATAACGCGGCGTATGAATATATATGATGTGTACGGATTCCAAACTTCTGCGCCTGGCTCTGAATGTTAATGTGTTTTCTATAGGGAAATGTGTGAAAAATTCACTAAAGACACCGATTTCTGTATATTTTTCATTTAATGTCGTGGATATCGAAAAAGAAAGTTGCTGGAGGTGGAGACCTCAGCCTCAGACAAGAGGAAAGTTACACACGTGCCTATCGTCCATATGGAAGAGCTGCAAGATCCTTGTCAGAGATGCACAATGTGAGCAGCCCAGCTACCAGATGTTTGTATAGCAATACTGGGTCTTGTTTGTGTAAAAAACCATTGGGCTTCATATATGGAGACCTGTATACTGCAACCTAAGCCCCTCACTATAGCTATGGCCTTGTCTGTAGGTCGGCTTCTGGCTATCTCTGGCTATCCTCTATCTACATATTTATATTTATTAATGTGACTTACTGTGTGCATTATCCCTGTACTGTGACATCACTGTGTGTATTATCCATGTACTGTAACATCTCTGTGTGTATTATCCCTGTACTGTGACATCACTGTGTGTATTATCCTGTACTGACTACGGGTAGACCTATCACTGTGTGTATTATCCTGTAACTGTGACTCACTGTGTGATTACTCACCCTGTACTGTGACTCACTGTGTGTATTACCCTTACTGACCATGTGATATTACCCTGTACTGTGCATCACCTGGTGGTATCCTGTCACTGGACATCATGTGTTTATCCTTACGTGACCCGTGTGTATTCCGTACTGTGACATCACTTGTGTATTATCCCTGTACTGTGACATCACTGTGTGTATTATCCCTGTACTGTGACATCACTGTGTGTATTATCCCTGGTACTGTGACATCCCTGTTGTGTATTATCCCTGTACTGTGACATCACTGTGTGTATCCCTGTACTGTGACATCACTGTGGTATTATCCCTGTACTGTGAAATCACTGTGTGTATTATCCTGTATCTGTGACATCACTGTGTGTATTATCCTGTACGTGACATCACTTGTGTTGTATTATCCGTGTACTGTGACATCACTGTGTGTATTACTCTGTACTGTGACATCACTGTGTAGTATTATCCCTGTACTGTGACATCCACTGTGGTGTATTATCCTGTACTGTGACATCACTGTGTTTATCACTGTATTGTGACACACTTGTGTATTTACCTGTACTGTGACACGATGTGTATATATCACTGTACTGTGACATCACTGTGTGTATTATCCCTGTACTGTGAACTACACTGTGTGTATTATCCCGTGTACTGTGAACATCACTGTGTGTATTATCCTTGTACTGTGATATCACTGTGAATATTATCCCTGTACTGTGACATCACTGTTGTGTATTATCCCTGGACTGTGACATCACTGTGTGTATTATCCCTGTACTGTGACATCACTGTGTGTTATTATCCCTGTACTGTGAAATCACTGTGTGCATATCCTTGTGACCCTTTTTTTACTGTACATCACTGGGTATAAATTATCCTGTACGTGAAATCACTACAGGGATAATATACACAGTGATGTCACAGTACAGGGATAATACACAAGGTGATCTCACAGTACAGGGATAATATACACAGTGATGTCACAGTACAAGGATAATACACACAGTGATGTCACAGTACAGGGATAACAAACAGTGATGTCCCAGTCCAGGGATACTGACCACAGTGATGTCACAGTACAGGGATAATACACACAGTGATGTCACAGCACAGAGATAATACACACAGTGATGTCACAGTACAGGGATAATACACACAGTGATGTCACAGTACAGGGATAATACAAACAGTGATGTCACAGTACAGGGATAATACACACAGTGATGTCACAGTACAGGATAATACACACAGCGATGTCACGGTACAGGGATAATACACACAGTGATGTCACAGTACAGGGATAATACACACACCTGAGGACACCAATACAGTAGAAAGAAGGAGAAGAAGTTTGGATCATCAGTGTAGCTTCCTTCTAGGGTCCAGGGCTGCCTGGGACTGCAAGAGGCCTTGAGTCCAGTCTGGCGAACTCTGTGCTGGGGTGATGGCGAGGGTGCCCATATAGAGGCCTCTGAGTGCCATCTCTGGCACCCGTGCCATAGGTTTGCCACCACTGGCTTAGGGTAACACCAGCCAAATAAACAAGTTTGGAAAGACTGACCACCTATCCGATGTGGGTGTGTGGGATACCAAAAAGAATTAGACTGCTCCCATAGCCCCAATAAGAACACATATCCCCTGCTTAAAGGTATTCCATGGGATTATAAAGCATGGCTGTCTTTATCCACAAACTTCTAGAAACAGTAACAGGTTATAAACAGGAGCAAAGCTGCATTACAGCACAACCTACAAGCAGTGGTGGTGCTGTTTATGGAAGAAGGCAGCCATGCTTTGTAATCTTGTAGATCCCCTTTAAGAAGAGGTAATAGAGGACTGTATCAGAAGCTCAGCCAAGCATGCATGTTTTTTTTGCCAGGGTAAGGGGAGCAAGTTTCTACCTGTGACAGGGCACCCTCTTTAAGTAAGATAGTGAAGGTAGTGGAAAACAGAGTAAAAGTACGTTTTTGTTGTACTTTTCAAGCAGTACTGGCTGCAAAAACAGATAGAAAACTTACTGTTAGCTACAGAAGTCTATTAACTCTGTTTTAAAGCTCTGTAACATAACTATATGGAGTCATTATGACTAAAAACAAAGTCTTAAAGCAAACCTGTCACCAGGAATGTCATTTAATAGCTGGTGACAGGTTCCAATAGCCTATGCTATGCTGATTTTCAAAATACCCTGGTCAGCATTATGAATCATTTCAGTAGTTTATATAAGTTTATTTCATCACATCTTCCTGTTATGTGTATAGAGCCAGCCGAGGAGATAGGGAGATGGTATGGAGGAGAGGAAGAATGCATGAGGAGACACAGGCACGCACAGGCTGCAACTGCCCTTCCCCTGGAACTCACCACATGCTGCTAGCCGGGAGCTAGGTAATGTGAATTAAACTTTTATAAGGCACTGAATGATTCCCAATGCTGACAAAAGCATTTTTTAAATCATTATACCATAGGCTATTGGTCACCAGCTGAAAATGAAATTTCTGGTGACAGGATCGCTTTAAACTTCTTAAAGGGGTGAGCTGGGACAAAGTTAGTAAGGGCCTATTCTTTGGTATAGATCATTCATATCCAGTCAGTTGCTGGTAAATAAATGTGTTATTTACAAAAACACATTTATAAGGAAAATATTTGTTTTTTGTACCTCCATGATCCCAGAGCAATAACCTTTTAAAATGTTTAATGAACTTGTATAGTTGAAGTTTTGTTAATTACGGGATCAGGCTTATATAACATCTTTTTTATCCTATTTTCTGCCGCGAGGTGACTTATAACAGTAATTTCTGATGTAGCCTCTTTATCTTTACTTTTTCAGCATGATTAATAATCTGCTATTTTTATAGCGCTAATTGTTACAAAAGCGACTACACTGAACAGCACAAGTTTTAATTAAATTGTTGGGTCCTTTGTCAGGTCCTAGGTTGCCAAAACAAAACAATAACTCCCCAATCTTGGAACAGGAGGTTGATCAGTGGGGCAACACTTCAATCTTTATTGAACACTGACCATAAGGGGTTAAACCCCCATAGTTAGCTCTGATTATGGATGACATAGGTAGTTGATAGCAGTCCTACTTTTGGTAACCAATTCAAATAGCCAAGGCACTGGCATTATACTCGCCAAATTGTTTATACAGGTCCATAAACTAGAATGTCTGCTACTTGGAATTGCAGCTTTGTCTCATACAAGATAACAGTATACAGAACATATGAAAGATACAAATCCACAGTACAGGCATAATACACACAGTGTTGTCACAGTACAGACATAATATACACAGTGATGTCACAGTACAGGGATAATACACACAGTGATGTCACAGTACAGGGATAATACACACAGTGATGTCACAGTACAGACATAATATACTCAGTGATGTCACAGTACAGGGATAATACACACAGTGATGTCACAGTACAGACATAATATACACAGTGATGTTACAGTACAGGTATAATACACACAGTGACGTCACAGTACAGACATAATATACACAGTGATGTCACAGTACAGACATAATACACACAGTGATGTCACAGTACAGGGATAATACACACAGTGATGTCACAGTACAGACATAATACACACAGTGATGTCACAGTACAGACATAATACACACAGTGATGTCACCGTACAGAGATAATACACACAGTGATGTCACAGTACAGGGATAATACACACAGTGATGTCACAGTACAGGGATAATACACACAGTGATGTCACAGTACAGGGATAATACACACTTAATAAGACCCAGTACAGCTTCTGATCACTGTCCCCCAGTGACAGGTGGTGGAGTTCCCCGTTGTAACTGAGGCTGTTATAGATGGCCTCAGTTACAGGGGAAACACTTGTATAGAAAAAAAAAAGTAAAATGTCTTCCCCATGGGCCTTTATGACCTCATGGGGGACATAAGTAAAACCCACTCACAGACCACAACCTCAAAAATTAACACCCTTCACAAGCTGATGCATCCGATATATCGTAAAGAAAAAACGCTGAGCGAGTGGACCTAACGCGCAGCAGATCCGATATTCGGATGCCATCGGCTTCTTGTATGGTGTGGAGGTGAGCAGACAGGCGTATCGTGGAGGAGCAGGGGCGTAGCGTGAGAAAGGCATGTGGTAGCGTGGAGGAGGCGGCGTAGCGTGGAGGAGCAGGTGTAGCGTGGAGGAGTAGGCGTTCATGTGGTGGAGGCAGGCATAGCGGGAGGAGTAGGTGTTCATGTGGAGGAGTAATGTAGGCTTCGTGAGAGGCGAGGCGTAATGCGTGGCGGGCGTTTCTGTGGGGGAGCGTCGTTCGGTGGGGGAGCGGCGTTGTGGGGAGCGGGGGGGCTTGTAGCGTGGGGGATGCGGGTGCATAGCGATGGGGGAGCGGGCCGTAGCGTGGGGAGCGGTCGTAGCGTGGGGGAGCAGGCCGTTCTGTGGAGAGAGTTAATAGTAGCGTGGTGGTACAGCGTTCTGTGGTGAGCAGCGTAGCGTGGAGAAGTAGGCGTTCTGTGGAGAGCAAGGCGTTAGCGTGAGGAGGTGCGTAAGGCTTTCT
The DNA here is from genome assembly GCA_019512145.1 of Engystomops pustulosus. Lineage (NCBI taxonomy): Eukaryota > Metazoa > Chordata > Amphibia > Anura > Leptodactylidae > Engystomops > Engystomops pustulosus. Next base: position 2,368,569 of record CM033642.1, on the reverse strand, counting down.
TTGGGAGAGAGTAGTAATAGCGTTGAGGGGCAGCGCTGTGTGGAGGGGGTCATGCGTTGTTTGAGGAGGCGGCCAATTGTGACTGGTTGGGCAGAACGCGTTGTGTGGAGTGGGCAGTCGTTGTGTTGGAGGGAGCAGGCGTTCTGTGGAGGAGATAGGGGTTGCTTGGAGGAGTAGGCATTCTGTGGTGTAGCAGGTGTAGCTTTGGAGGAGATAAGGGCTTAGGGTGGAGGGGCGGGCGAGGGGGCATTACAAATGCATTGTCTTCCGAGCCCTGCCCTGTCTCCACTTTGTAGATTAATTGGCTGTACCGGGAAGAACTTGCATGACGGATTTTTTTGGGGTGTTTTGCCTCCAGTTGTTCATGAATTGGGTAAAATACTTTTGACACTACAATTAAACAAATTTAGAGCAATTGCAAAGCAAATTTTACTCCACACCGTTCCAATTTGTGTTCAATTTGGAGCCAAGGATCATATAAGTGGTTAAAATGCTCATACAACCTGCACACATGGGTCATTTTTCCAGACCGAAGTAACAGCACTTAATGATTTTTTTGGGGTTTTTATTCCACATATGGGATGATTTGGGCTGAAATACATTAATCTTCAACTACATATTCTGGCACATTTGGAGAAACAATGCAATTTTTACTCTGCGCCGCATCATTTTGTAATTGTCATCTCAGGAGGTGAAATGTTTCAATACAACCTAGATAAATTCTTTGAAGAAGCGGTGTCCTTTCCTAAAAGTGGGGGGTCCTACTTTGGGGTTCTATTGGTACTGGTACTTCCCCAACACCAGTCTAAGTGACAAGGGTGACTCCAAAAGCAAATATTCTGCTCCTATCGCACTTCTCTAGCCCTTGCCGTGGTTGCCCAGCCTGTCAATTTTTGGCACAGCATCGGTGTGGTTAAATTGCCCAGGTACTCGGGACAGAAGCACCCAAACGAATGATTTTTTTGGGGGTGTTTGTCCTAATGTTATGGCATGGGGTTGGGCACAGTATGTTAGAGGAGTTGCTAAAATGACAATTTTTGAGATATAAAACAGAATTTTTATATATGCCCGTCTTAACTTGAGCATTAAAATTTTGACCATCATGTTGGTCGAGGTTACACTGCTCGACACACACCAGATATCATTCTTTGAGGGGTCCTAGGTTCCAAATTGTATAATTTCTCAGGGTTGTGTCCTGAATTGGGCAACTTGTGACCGGTCACAGGGGCCGCGTGGGGCGAACATGACATGGCACGCTCCACAATCCAGACAGTGTTAAAATGGAGCTTTCAAGCAAATTTTGGCTCCTCCTTTCTCATCCATGCTGTGTACCCACCTGGTCAATTTTTGGCACATGTGTGGTATTGTCGTATCGGGACAAACCAGCAGAATGATTTCTCTTGGGGTGTTTGTCTAAAGTGGCATGTGGTTGGATACAATAATATTAGGCATTAAAATTACATTTTTGGATATAAAAAGTGCATCTTTTACTCTGCACCATTTACTTTGCTTAGATTTTGGCCAGCATGTTGGGGGTTTTTTTTTTTTTTTCAATGCTCGTACCAGCCAACCACAGATAATCGTTTGAGGGTGTAGTTTGTCCAAAATGGTATAATTCCTCGGGTGTTTCTAATTGCACTGTCCTCATAGAGTCCCCAGCGAACATGACATGGCACTACTAACTCCAAACGTGTAAAATCTGGGAGCGTCAGCAAAATTTTGCTCCTTCCCTTTTCTCACCCTGCTTGTGCCCCGCCTGTCAATTATTGCCACATATGTGGTATTGCTGTACTCGGGACAACATGCGAATGATTTTTGGGGTGTTTGTACTCCAGTAGGCAATGGGTGGCGATACAATATATTCGGCATTAAAATACATTTTTGCGATACAAATGCATCTCTGTACTCTGTAACCAATTTTACTATTGGCTTAGATGTTGGGCCAGCCTGGTTTGGGGGTGTTAAATTCTTCACAACACCCCGACCCCTAGATAAATTCATGTTGAGGGTGTCTCGTTACCCTATGGGACATCTTAGGACGTTTTCTATTATCTGTTTACTTCACAGGGGCTCTTCTCTTCAAGTACACTGTGGCAGCACATAACCTTGTGCAGTCCAAATTGGCCTTCCCAAAACCCAATTGTACAAACCTTGTTCTTGACATCGTCTGTGCATGAAACAGCATCAACATCCACTGTCTGGTATTACCAAGAAACCAAAAAGGTACTCGGCAGAAGCGCGCATACAATTTTGTGATGTAATATTACCTCAAATTCCTTCTGAAATTTTCCATTTTAGGGCTAAATGAAATAATCTTATTCAAAACTTTCAATTTCAAAATATTTCAATCCATTTGTTTGGTTCCAGGGCAGACACAGATTGAGGGTTTCATGCTTATATATGAATAGTTTGCGAAAGTTAATAGGAGAAATTCTAAAGATGGTGTCCACTGAGGTGGGAATATATATTACCTAAGCCGTTTAGGGCACATTCCACACTGAATTGGGCACTAAAAATTTAGCATTTTTCAATTCTTGAAAATCGGAGAAGTTTTGCTACTAGAAACTTGAAAACCTTCTACGATCGAAAAAAAATGGAAACAAAACAAAATGTAAAACAAATTATGGAAATAAAAATAAGATACCAATGCAAAAGGTTTCTTCTACAAAAAAAACTTTGTGTATGAACTTTTTGTCTAAAAATGTATAACATCTTGAAATTTGAAAATTTGTCATTTTTTTTCAAAAATTTTCCTAAATTTTGAATTTTTAACCCCCAAAAAAGAAAACTGATCATCTGAAATTGATAACGAACAAAACATAACTACAATAATCCTACACGAGACGACAATCTCAAATCACAAGGGATATCTAAGTGTTGAAATTTATAGCCACAGGAAGAAACTGGTCAAATTTTAAGAAAAAGGTCTGAGCATATAAGACTTAAAAACCGGACTAGCGTCATAAGGATTAATGATCACGTTTTACGGTTTTTATCTTGCTTCACTGTTCTTCACATCTGCTAACTTTCGGGAGAGTAATATACGTGCGGAACGTTAAGAATAATTGCAGATGTTTGCATCATCTGTTGAACTTATCAGAAGACATTCCCTTTTTTTCATTAAAATAACACATTTTATTCCGCGAAACCATGGTCCCTCGAAAAGTTTCGTCTCGAATCGAGAACATCGACTCATTTTAGTGCTCTTCGCTCATCATCTAGTAATGACTTTCTCTTTTTTTTTTGTGGTGTTCTTTTTTTTTTTTTTTTTTTTTTTTGATTGGTATTTCTGAAAACTCTTGTCTTTTCCGCTCCTGCAAACCCCCCCAAGGATTCTTGAAAGTCAAACAAAGCAGAACTTCATCCTGAACTCTCATATTTTAAGCTGAGAGTCTTCTCTTTAAATGACCCCTAAAAGTGCATAGAGCCCAATATGGGGGTCTCTGTCTTGTTTCCTTTATCTCCATTCATGTACAATCTTTCATTGTACTATACAGGCAGTCCCGGACTAAGGACACCTACTGACAACGACTCTAGTTACAACAACCTATCTCACGAGCGGAGGCAGAGCGTGAACACTAAACACAACTGGATGGGCTGCTCCCGGGAGGAGTTGGGAGGATCTTCATATGTTTCCTCTTTGTCTGGGGGTTGGCCTAGAGTGAGGAGAAGCAGAAAAAGAGTGAAGAATGGGCTGCCGGTATCACATCCTGGTATGATCTAATGACAGAGGCTGAATATTCATGGTATGGTAGGTTTAACAATAATTGTTAGTTTTCCTGCCCAGAGCATAGCTTCTTTAAAGTGGCCAACTCCTTTAAGAAAACAAACTCTAACAGAACCTCTACCAAGGTTTACTGTGAAGAATGTTGGAGTCCCTTTAATAATCCTGACCATTTCCCCTATGTTCAAGCCACGGATGACAGCTGAAGCTCCAATACCCTCAGACACATCACAATATCTGTAGGTAACACACACAGAAACACTTCATTCCTTCGCACGAAAAATGCCGCATCACAAGGGCAATTCATTCATCATTCACCAAGACTTTAATTCAATTAGGCGGCATAATTCTTCATTTCTAAGTCAATAATCCCAGTGTTTCTATTACCCGCTAATGTATAATACTGTCAGTTAATACCATACCCCACATCTTGTTCCGCCCCGTTTAATGGCTTATTAACTCTAGTACTGGCTAGTAGTAATACTGGGCGTTTGAATATCACATAGTCATGTCCCCATCAGGAAACGTATTATAGATAATTCCAAATTTCATGTTTTCTTCCACTGTACTTCAATTATATGGCATTTACTAATTAGATAACTAATGGAAAGATCGTTTCAATGTTGTAAATTATGACATTATTGCGTTTTATTGGCAATTTACAATAGTATTAAATGGGATTTCCAGCAAGACTGGAGAAATCACATTTCCTATGTTATTGCTGAAACCCTCCACCCCAAATACTGTCGCTAGACCGCGAATCCCCAGGGCAGTGAGGCGAGATGTGGCACTGCTGCCCTAGGTTGAACCCCCCTCACTGCATCCTGTAAATACTTGTGTATCGAGCCGATGCTCCTCTTTTTCTAACCCACAAAAAAAACCTACAACTCTTTGCATGCAACCACAACTCTATAAAAAAGCCATGCCACATCAGATGGCCCCCTTTAATGTAAGAATCCACAGCAGAGCCCCCCCTTTAAGAAATGCCCCAGCAGAAGTTCCCCCCTTTAATGTAATGACCCCATCAGAGCTTCCACTAAAGAAACGGGCCCACAGCAGAGCCCCTCTTTAATGTTTTTATGGCCGCAGCATGAGGAGCCCCCTTAAAGAATGCCCACAGCAGAGCCGCGCCCTTTAATGTATGGACCACAGCAGAGGCCTCCTTTACAGAATGTCCACCAGAGCCCCCCTTTCAGAAATGTCCACAAGTAGACCCCTTTAGAGGGATGTCACAAGCTTATGCCCCCTGTGACATAACTGCGGCCTCAGCAGATGCGCCCCCATTGTACATATTGCCGACAGCACGGGCCCCCTTTGACAGAATGTCCACAGCATAGTATCCCCCCCTCCCTCATTAATGAGTAATCTCCATGAAATCTCCATAGCAGCGCCCCTCTGGAAAAAAAAAAAACCTTCTATCTCACCTTCGGCTTCTTCTCACCAGCGTTACCATCTTTGCCTCTTCTGCCTCATGGCCGTGCACACTCGTACTATGTACAAGAAAATCGGCCCGCAATATGCCTGCATTATAGTGTAATCGCCTCAGCAGACAGGAGAAACAGAGCCGGGGGAGAAGCATCCAAAGGTGTAAGTGTAAATTTTTTTTTAAGACTGATGGGACGGCCTAATATAGCGACCAGCTATATAAGAATTACCAAAAAAAAAAGTTCTTAACCGTGCCACTGTTGTTTCGCAACCCAACAATGCACGATCTTTCTGTTCTATCACTTTTATCACGTCCTCTCAGGTTATCAATGACATCCGAAAAACGGGCCCCATGACACCCCACAATACCATCCCGGAGTCGAAAACTGATCGAGCCTTGGGATCATTTTGTTTTTTTTTTCCAGTATTTCCGGCAAATCTCTTTTCACCTTCTGGCTTAAAAGTATCAGCAGGTGAATAAATATTGCAAAGTCCCTAAGTAAATATTTTCAAGATGTGTAATTAACAATGAGACTCCTTACCAGATTCAAAAACACACTCATTCTATCCCAGAAAAACGAGCAAAGACAATCATCTCATAGATGTCCACTGCAACTTGATGTGTCAACTAATAAGAAATGACACAGGGAAAAAGTCTCGAATGGCCGTCGAGATTGCGTCCCAGTCTGCTGACTTATTATAGTGTTTTATGAATGACGTCTCCTGTATGGAGAATCAAGTCATCCCATGGATGCGTTACTCTTAGGTCGGATTTGGACTATTTTTCTACAAAACGCTCTCACAAAGAGGTCCTGAAGGTTCTTGTAGGCTTTGCTTTTATGTTGTCTTATGTTTAGTGTTACTTCGTAGATTTTTTTTCAGATAGGATGGCGCTTATGTGTGCGTATGATGGTACTCCTCAAACCCCCCCAACCGTCTGATGAATTCCCCTTTTATTGATTGGAACCCCCCGCCTCCAGCTACATGCCAAAACCCAGTAGGTGGCACAGTGCAAGATGCTGGCCATGGCACTTCTACTCTCCAGGTCGGTCCTGAATATGCACGCAGGTATAGGCGTTGCTCCCGCGTGAAGCAGATCCACCCCATGCTGACTCACTGCATGACCCAGACTAAATCCATTGGCTGTGACATCCATGTTTTCTCAATGCTACAAGCATGATAACCACCATGAAAACAAGTTACTTCTAATAAGTAGCATGATTGCATGCTAATTACTGATCGATTGCCAGCGGTGTCATGACTTTCCATCACTTTTGCACTCTCTTTCTTCATGTGTTTGCAGTACTTTCTTTCGCTTTCGTCATTTCTCAGTTCATGGGAACATAATTTATAATATATAGATTCTTAGTCTGTTATTATTGTGGGGCCTAGTTGTGTAAAGGAAGGAGCAGATGAGCTCAGTTTTGGAAAAATGAGTGTTGAGAAGCGAGAGGACTGAATGATAGGTACATCAGAGTGACAATCACTGGTGATTCTCTAAAAAAGGCAGGAGTGATGTTATTTCAATGTCGTCATCGACACCAACATGGCAGATCAGGTTAGGGGACCCAAACTGGTAATGTTCAAGCACAGACCCAGAAAATGGCCCACTCAATACTACTTTGCGTGCTTAACTGTTAACCATCATTCTAGGCACTGAATTCAATGAGCCACCACTACCAACACATAGCCTTAGTACGATCTCAACCCAGAGGGTGAACCAGCCGGTTCTGACTGCCCACGAGGGCGAGCCATAGAGAGACGTCCACCCCAATATATGGTCACTTGAAACCGGGAGTGTGACAGGACCAGATCCATCATAAGTGCATCCTAGCCGGAGCCATGGTAGTTAATAGTAAATGCATACAGCGTGGGGCCGCATGTAGTAGTAGAAATAGATACAAGGTCGTGCCCTCCATGTAGTATAAACTAAAATGCATACAGCTTGGCCATGTAGTATAAAATTCATACAGCTGCGGTGCTCGCCGATGTAGTTAAATCAGATACAAGCGTTGCCCGCCATCGTAGTCTAGAAATGCTAAGGCGTGCCGCCATGTAGTATAAAATGCATACACAGCTGCTGCCATGTATGATAAAATGCATACATCGTTTCTGCCATGTAAGTATAAATGTCATACCGCGTGCCGGCCATGTAGTATATAATAGATCCAGCGTGCCGCCCCATCTAGCTATAATCCTAGAACAGCATGCCGCCAAGTAGTATAACATAGATGCATGGCATACAGCCCTGTAGTATAAAAAAAATGTAATACAGTTTACCACCCACTGTATATAACAAATGTATACAGTGTACACCTGTAGTTAAAATGTATACATGTACCAAACCATGTAGTATAAAATGCATACACACCATCATACCGCCATGTAGTATAAAAATACATACAGCTATCACCATTAAGTATAAATGAACTCAACTCACCCTCAATGGCATGTGCGCCCCTACGCCTCAGTGTACTAACTATCATGTCTTAACCAATAAATCTCACAGCATCTGCAGTCCTGCCTGTACACTCAATACTTCTCATGTGACCAACACATCAGGATACAAGATCTTTCCTCAAGGTAAATTCTCTCACCATTAGCAGTTGGCTCCAGCTCCCTGTTTTCCACTTAGCAATTTTGCGATGTCCTTAGGGGAATGGAAGAAGTCAGAAATGATAACAGGGCTTCCATCACCAGGCAGAATTAGACATAAATCTATCGATTTTTTTTTCTATAAACACAAAATATCAGCGTGAAACCTGCAAAGATAATAAAGATTAAATGTTTTTCCCACTTTGGATTTCATCTAGCAATTATCTTCTTCAACATTCACAATTTTGTCCATTTATATATGTACAGTGTATCAGTGGAGGTCCGTTTAATAAGTAATAATCTGTTGTACACTGGTTCATGTCATATGCCATTATTACATACAGACTCTAATGAGAAAAAAGATCATTTTCCTGCCAAATAGACCGAGTCCTTCATAATACTTAGTGTATAGAAATGTTTTTCACTATCAGGGGCCAATCCTACTATTGAAGGGTCACTATTAATAATTCTTAGTAATTATAGCCATGTCTTAGAACTGACCGCTGTCCTTTGTAATGGCAAAACATTCCTTACTTCTACATGAATATCAATGTTAATCTTCAATGCCAGGGGTCAAGATATTTAGAATTTCTTGAAGGAACCACGATGGTAGCCTCTAAGATAGTACATGACTCGAACATAGGTGGCCATAACGTGAAGCTGGCCGGTCCCCATTGCACAATCCGTGCCAGGCCCACCAATTGTATATTTTTTAAATTTTATACCACTAACCGCCCCCCTTGCACTCCCCCTCAAGTTGCGCCCTGGTCCTAACTGTCCATTAACATGATCAAGAAGTGATCAAGGAGTTCGTCTTTATGTAAACATTGCGCAGCCAAAGGAACTGATTGGTGAAGGGGCTGACTTTGTGGCGCTACAATGTGATTGGCCTATTCCAAAATATGTCAGACAATTAAATCCCTGAAAACCCTTCTAAACGGACATCTACTAACAAGGATCAAGGATTGTAAAGGCAAGCCACAACCTACATGGTTGTATGTGCTTACTTGTGTCCTTATTCCATTCTTCTTTTCGATCTTATGTTCTTCAAAAAACTTTTTTTATATTAATGTAACTGATCCTGGGATTCTCTTCGAGGGGGAGGGGGGCAGTCACCACTGTTAATTACGACAAAGGCAACCGTCATGCCTGCATCCTACCATCCCCTTCCGTCCAATCAGCCAGAAAGCCAGGACATCTCCTGGCTCTGCTGTCAATATTCCAGGCAGCTTGTGGTTGTGCAGGAGCGAGTCTTGTCCCGTGCAGAGCAGCTGGTACAACTGGAGGTTTGGCGACTACTAAAACCCCTCTGCAAGTGAAGCTGCTAGGGGTCATCGGTGTGTCTGAGGATCAGGCGGCTCCGACACAATCGCAGAATGCTCAGGAATTGCCGATATTTGGGAGACTTCACTGTCTTTCTTGTCATGAAAGGAGAGGGAGGAGGCGGGACATTGAGCCGGCAAAGAGTGTGCATAATCACAGATGACTTAGTTCTGGTGTTGCTCTGGACACGTCCCTCAGAGCCCCTTTAGGGTAATTTGCAAAAATAATTTTTATAATTATTATTTTGACCAAACAAGTGAATACGAAGCTCAAAGAAGAGTGCGTTCTGATGGTGAGAAATATGCCAATTATGAGTATGCTTGGTTTACAATCCGTTATTCTGGGTGTAATTTTCCTTTTACAGTAGGGGGTTTAAAAGTTTTGTAAGTGTTTTCCTCCAAGGTTTTATGGATTTTGGGTATATTCACACTGCCGTTGCCGCCCATACCGTACCGTAGAAGGCAGCCGGCAGTGCACGGGAGAGGGAGGATGAGGTGAGCGCAGCTCACCTTCCGCCCTCTCCATAGGAATTACTGGCGCACGGCGCCGTATTACGGGTAAAGATAGGCAGGTCCTATCTTTTGTCCGGGTATGGACCGTACGGTGCCGCACATGTGCTGCAACCGTACCGCTCCATAGGGTTGCCGTGCGCCATTGGCCGTCTATGGTGGGGGACTTATAATCGGGCCGTATAATATGTCCCCCATACGGCCAGTGTAATGTACCCTTACTTTGTAGGATAAAGAACTGAACTAAAAGTTAACATAGGTTTCCCAATGTGTCCTTTCCTTCTGGGGTCCAGTTCCTACGCCCTTTAAGTTATTTAGTCATGCCGGGTCATATAGAGAAGATGACTTTAAAAGTTTCCAATACGTTACAAATTTTTCAAGAAAAAGAAAGTTTGATATTCTGCTATCCTGTATAGTCTTTATATTGACATTTGCTTTATTTGTTTGTTTGCACGAATTATGAAAGAATTATTTTAGAGAACGGGTCTGAGCTGAAACAATTGGATTATCCTACACGTCGATTCCCTTCTGTTATGGTCGCCTGGGTCCATGTTTTATTTAAAGTGATCGCCGATCACCGATAATTACATTTGGAATGTTGAGGAGATGGTCGGGAAGTGAAGCCTGCCTGGCGATTACCACCAACATACCGGATAAATTGATTGTTGCTTACAAGTCCATGCCCAAAGTTTTGAGAATGACACAATATTTTTTTCACATGATCTGTTGCCCTCTGGTATTGTCAGATGTTTTTATTAACATGACAGAAACCCAAGTGCTATCATATTAGAGGAAGCAAAAAGCTTCTATTGTCAGTTGTAGGAGGTTAACTCATCGCATTCAATTTTGCAGTGTTTTGCCCTTCTCTTCAGAGCCTCTGCAATTCTCCCTGGCAAGCCTCTCACTCATTCACCTTCTGGACCAAATCCTGGCTTGATAGACGGTCCCTTGCTGACACAATCCTGCTGCATTTTGTCACCATTCGTGTTGGTTTTTGGGGTTTTGATCCAACGATCCGTCTCTCGATGATTGCGACGAGTTTCAAGTGGATATAAGATTTGGGGGAGTGTTCCAAGCCATTACCCAATCCTCTAAGTTTTGTTACCCGTGAGCCATTTAGTTATCACCTTTGCTTTATGGGCAAGGTGCTCCATCATAGCTGGAAAAAGGCATTGCTGATCACCAAACTTGCTCTTGGGCGGTTGGGGAGAAGTTGCTCTTGGAGGACAGTCCTGGTGCCATTCTTTATTCATTGAATGTGTTTTTAGGAGACTTGAGAACCGATGTCCCTTGTCTGAGAAGCCGCCCCACAACATGAATGGTTTTCAGGATGCTTTTATTACAGGTGGCTGAGAACAGAAAAAAAACCTGGGTGTTATCGCTCACCTTGTCCTTTCTCCACACAAGCTGTTCCAAAATGGCAGATGCACTCACACGTGCCCTTGCTGCCATTCCTTAGCAAGCTTGCACTGCTTGTGAGCCCCATCCAAAGCTGAAACACTTTTAGAGAACGGTCCTGGCGCCTGCTGGTCCGCTTCTTGGTGGGGCCCTGGAGCCTTTTCGGTCAACAATGGAACCTCTCTCCTATGAATTCAATTCGATGATGCGATAGATTAGGTGACTGAGTAAAGCATCTTTCTAGCTGCGATATTCTTTCCTTCCTGTTAGGGCCATGTTTTGTGCAGTGCACTGATGCCCACGTGTTCTTCTTTAGAAGATACCCATGGTACAGAAGAGAAACAATGATGCCACGTCACCAGCCTCCTTTTAAGAGTGTCCCAGATGGTGTGATTTCTTACTTACTCATGACAGATTGCTCTCCAGCCCTGTCCTCAAGCAGCACCACCCAGACCACTGTGTTACTGTAAGCAATCACTGAGACAATGTTAGCTGCTCCATATAAAAGTCGTCTTGCAATGAAATTGCAGGATGTGTTTTATGGGGGAAAAAGTTCATTTTCTCTAGGCAAATAGTTGACGTGCAATTAATATGCTGTATAAGCTGATCAAGCTTTATACATTCTGGATTATATGCAAATTGCCATATAAAACCTTATGGAGTAGACCTTTGTAAAAATTACATTTGTATCAATCTCAAAACTTTTGGCCATGCTGTACAGTCATGGGATTAAATTAACAAAAGATTCGGTGAAGTTTCCAGAGTCCAAATATTTCTTCACACCACTGGCCCCCAACCCAGTCTTCTAAAACAACTGATTTTTTTTATTTTAATAAAATTTCCGTTAAAGATTAGCTATAGTGTTCAGGGTTACGGTTAGAATTAGGATTGACCCCCAAATGAATAAATACTAGGGGGGGTTTATACAATTTAACAGAACGCAGTAAGAGCAACATCGGTTGTCCGAAGCACCCAGAAAACATCCGCGGAAAAAAGTTTGCACTCAAGCTCTACTGAAAACTGTGGGCGTGTAATACAACAGGACTTTGTTGTATTCATCACGGTGGCAACATGGCTTTTCCTGGCAATGTAAGAATATTAAATATTTGGCCTATATTACTCTATAGCGAGGCAGTTTTCTTCTCGACCCTCGTCCGTTGGAATTAGAGCGGGCGAAGATTCAGGATAGATAACACAACACCTGAAATAGAGGTTGTGGGGCTCAGGGCTCTATGGCTCACAAGAGGAACACTAGTTCAAGCCAACCGGTAAAAAATGTTTAAAAAAAAGTTTAAAACAACAAAGTTTTTTCTAACCCCTTGCAGCCAAAGCCACTTTTCACCATCCTGGCATGGCCCATATTCTTCAAATCTTCACCGTGTCACTAGAAGTGGTTATAACTTTGAAATGCTTTAACATGCTTAACGTATCCAAGTGCTTTTAAAACAGTTTTCTTGTGACACATTGGGGCAGATTTACTTACCCGGTCCATTCGCGATCCAGCGGTGCGTTCTCTGCGGTGGATTCGGGTCCGGCCGGGATTCATTAAGGCAGTTCCTCCGACGTCCACCAGGTGGTGCTTCTGCGCTGAAGTTCCCCGGAACGCACTGGAATACACCGGGCCAGGCTGATTGAAGGTAAGTGCAAACTTCGCGACACATTTTTGTTTTTTAAATGCGGCGGTTTTTCCGAATCCGTCGGGTTTTCGTTCGGCCACGCCCCCCGATTTCCGTCGCGTGCATGCCAGCGCCGATGCGCCACAATCCGATCGCGTGCGCCAAAATCCCGGGGAAATTCAGGGGAAACTGGCGCAAATCGGAAATATTCGGGTAACACGTCGGGAAAACGCGAATCTTAATAAGACCCAGTACAGCTTCTGATCACTGTCCCCCAGTGACAGGTGGTGGAGTTCCCCGTTGTAACTGAGGCTGTTATAGATGGCCTCAGTTACAGGGGAAACACTTGTATAGAAAAAAAAAAGTAAAATGTCTTCCCCATGGGCCTTTATGACCTCATGGGGGACATAAGTAAAACCCACTCACAGACCACAACCTCAAAAATTAACACCCTTCACAAGCTGATGCATCCGATATATCGTAAAGAAAAAACGCTGAGCGAGTGGACCTAACGCGCAGCAGATCCGATATTCGGATGCCATCGGCTTCTTGTATGGTGTGGAGGTGAGCAGACAGGCGTATCGTGGAGGAGCAGGGGCGTAGCGTGAGAAAGGCATGTGGTAGCGTGGAGGAGGCGGCGTAGCGTGGAGGAGCAGGTGTAGCGTGGAGGAGTAGGCGTTCATGTGGTGGAGGCAGGCATAGCGGGAGGAGTAGGTGTTCATGTGGAGGAGTAATGTAGGCTTCGTGAGAGGCGAGGCGTAATGCGTGGCGGGCGTTTCTGTGGGGGAGCGTCGTTCGGTGGGGGAGCGGCGTTGTGGGGAGCGGGGGGGCTTGTAGCGTGGGGGATGCGGGTGCATAGCGATGGGGGAGCGGGCCGTAGCGTGGGGAGCGGTCGTAGCGTGGGGGAGCAGGCCGTTCTGTGGAGAGAGTTAATAGTAGCGTGGTGGTACAGCGTTCTGTGGTGAGCAGCGTAGCGTGGAGAAGTAGGCGTTCTGTGGAGAGCAAGGCGTTAGCGTGAGGAGGTGCGTAAGGCTTTCTTTGGGAGAGAGTAGTAATAGCGTTGAGGGGCAGCGCTGTGTGGAGGGGGTCATGCGTTGTTTGAGGAGGCGGCCAATTGTGACTGGTTGGGCAGAACGCGTTGTGTGGAGTGGGCAGTCGTTGTGTTGGAGGGAGCAGGCGTTCTGTGGAGGAGATAGGGGTTGCTTGGAGGAGTAGGCATTCTGTGGTGTAGCAGGTGTAGCTTTGGAGGAGATAAGGGCTTAGGGTGGAGGGGCGGGCGAGGGGGCATTACAAATGCATTGTCTTCCGAGCCCTGCCCTGTCTCCACTTTGTAGATTAATTGGCTGTACCGGGAAGAACTTGCATGACGGATTTTTTTGGGGTGTTTTGCCTCCAGTTGTTCATGAATTGGGTAAAATACTTTTGACACTACAATTAAACAAATTTAGAGCAATTGCAAAGCAAATTTTACTCCACACCGTTCCAATTTGTGTTCAATTTGGAGCCAAGGATCATATAAGTGGTTAAAATGCTCATACAACCTGCACACATGGGTCATTTTTCCAGACCGAAGTAACAGCACTTAATGATTTTTTTGGGGTTTTTATTCCACATATGGGATGATTTGGGCTGAAATACATTAATCTTCAACTACATATTCTGGCACATTTGGAGAAACAATGCAATTTTTACTCTGCGCCGCATCATTTTGTAATTGTCATCTCAGGAGGTGAAATGTTTCAATACAACCTAGATAAATTCTTTGAAGAAGCGGTGTCCTTTCCTAAAAGTGGGGGGTCCTACTTTGGGGTTCTATTGGTACTGGTACTTCCCCAACACCAGTCTAAGTGACAAGGGTGACTCCAAAAGCAAATATTCTGCTCCTATCGCACTTCTCTAGCCCTTGCCGTGGTTGCCCAGCCTGTCAATTTTTGGCACAGCATCGGTGTGGTTAAATTGCCCAGGTACTCGGGACAGAAGCACCCAAACGAATGATTTTTTTGGGGGTGTTTGTCCTAATGTTATGGCATGGGGTTGGGCACAGTATGTTAGAGGAGTTGCTAAAATGACAATTTTTGAGATATAAAACAGAATTTTTATATATGCCCGTCTTAACTTGAGCATTAAAATTTTGACCATCATGTTGGTCGAGGTTACACTGCTCGACACACACCAGATATCATTCTTTGAGGGGTCCTAGGTTCCAAATTGTATAATTTCTCAGGGTTGTGTCCTGAATTGGGCAACTTGTGACCGGTCACAGGGGCCGCGTGGGGCGAACATGACATGGCACGCTCCACAATCCAGACAGTGTTAAAATGGAGCTTTCAAGCAAATTTTGGCTCCTCCTTTCTCATCCATGCTGTGTACCCACCTGGTCAATTTTTGGCACATGTGTGGTATTGTCGTATCGGGACAAACCAGCAGAATGATTTCTCTTGGGGTGTTTGTCTAAAGTGGCATGTGGTTGGATACAATAATATTAGGCATTAAAATTACATTTTTGGATATAAAAAGTGCATCTTTTACTCTGCACCATTTACTTTGCTTAGATTTTGGCCAGCATGTTGGGGGTTTTTTTTTTTTTTTCAATGCTCGTACCAGCCAACCACAGATAATCGTTTGAGGGTGTAGTTTGTCCAAAATGGTATAATTCCTCGGGTGTTTCTAATTGCACTGTCCTCATAGAGTCCCCAGCGAACATGACATGGCACTACTAACTCCAAACGTGTAAAATCTGGGAGCGTCAGCAAAATTTTGCTCCTTCCCTTTTCTCACCCTGCTTGTGCCCCGCCTGTCAATTATTGCCACATATGTGGTATTGCTGTACTCGGGACAACATGCGAATGATTTTTGGGGTGTTTGTACTCCAGTAGGCAATGGGTGGCGATACAATATATTCGGCATTAAAATACATTTTTGCGATACAAATGCATCTCTGTACTCTGTAACCAATTTTACTATTGGCTTAGATGTTGGGCCAGCCTGGTTTGGGGGTGTTAAATTCTTCACAACACCCCGACCCCTAGATAAATTCATGTTGAGGGTGTCTCGTTACCCTATGGGACATCTTAGGACGTTTTCTATTATCTGTTTACTTCACAGGGGCTCTTCTCTTCAAGTACACTGTGGCAGCACATAACCTTGTGCAGTCCAAATTGGCCTTCCCAAAACCCAATTGTACAAACCTTGTTCTTGACATCGTCTGTGCATGAAACAGCATCAACATCCACTGTCTGGTATTACCAAGAAACCAAAAAGGTACTCGGCAGAAGCGCGCATACAATTTTGTGATGTAATATTACCTCAAATTCCTTCTGAAATTTTCCATTTTAGGGCTAAATGAAATAATCTTATTCAAAACTTTCAATTTCAAAATATTTCAATCCATTTGTTTGGTTCCAGGGCAGACACAGATTGAGGGTTTCATGCTTATATATGAATAGTTTGCGAAAGTTAATAGGAGAAATTCTAAAGATGGTGTCCACTGAGGTGGGAATATATATTACCTAAGCCGTTTAGGGCACATTCCACACTGAATTGGGCACTAAAAATTTAGCATTTTTCAATTCTTGAAAATCGGAGAAGTTTTGCTACTAGAAACTTGAAAACCTTCTACGATCGAAAAAAAATGGAAACAAAACAAAATGTAAAACAAATTATGGAAATAAAAATAAGATACCAATGCAAAAGGTTTCTTCTACAAAAAAAACTTTGTGTATGAACTTTTTGTCTAAAAATGTATAACATCTTGAAATTTGAAAATTTGTCATTTTTTTTCAAAAATTTTCCTAAATTTTGAATTTTTAACCCCCAAAAAAGAAAACTGATCATCTGAAATTGATAACGAACAAAACATAACTACAATAATCCTACACGAGACGACAATCTCAAATCACAAGGGATATCTAAGTGTTGAAATTTATAGCCACAGGAAGAAACTGGTCAAATTTTAAGAAAAAGGTCTGAGCATATAAGACTTAAAAACCGGACTAGCGTCATAAGGATTAATGATCACGTTTTACGGTTTTTATCTTGCTTCACTGTTCTTCACATCTGCTAACTTTCGGGAGAGTAATATACGTGCGGAACGTTAAGAATAATTGCAGATGTTTGCATCATCTGTTGAACTTATCAGAAGACATTCCCTTTTTTTCATTAAAATAACACATTTTATTCCGCGAAACCATGGTCCCTCGAAAAGTTTCGTCTCGAATCGAGAACATCGACTCATTTTAGTGCTCTTCGCTCATCATCTAGTAATGACTTTCTCTTTTTTTTTTGTGGTGTTCTTTTTTTTTTTTTTTTTTTTTTTTGATTGGTATTTCTGAAAACTCTTGTCTTTTCCGCTCCTGCAAACCCCCCCAAGGATTCTTGAAAGTCAAACAAAGCAGAACTTCATCCTGAACTCTCATATTTTAAGCTGAGAGTCTTCTCTTTAAATGACCCCTAAAAGTGCATAGAGCCCAATATGGGGGTCTCTGTCTTGTTTCCTTTATCTCCATTCATGTACAATCTTTCATTGTACTATACAGGCAGTCCCGGACTAAGGACACCTACTGACAACGACTCTAGTTACAACAACCTATCTCACGAGCGGAGGCAGAGCGTGAACACTAAACACAACTGGATGGGCTGCTCCCGGGAGGAGTTGGGAGGATCTTCATATGTTTCCTCTTTGTCTGGGGGTTGGCCTAGAGTGAGGAGAAGCAGAAAAAGAGTGAAGAATGGGCTGCCGGTATCACATCCTGGTATGATCTAATGACAGAGGCTGAATATTCATGGTATGGTAGGTTTAACAATAATTGTTAGTTTTCCTGCCCAGAGCATAGCTTCTTTAAAGTGGCCAACTCCTTTAAGAAAACAAACTCTAACAGAACCTCTACCAAGGTTTACTGTGAAGAATGTTGGAGTCCCTTTAATAATCCTGACCATTTCCCCTATGTTCAAGCCACGGATGACAGCTGAAGCTCCAATACCCTCAGACACATCACAATATCTGTAGGTAACACACACAGAAACACTTCATTCCTTCGCACGAAAAATGCCGCATCACAAGGGCAATTCATTCATCATTCACCAAGACTTTAATTCAATTAGGCGGCATAATTCTTCATTTCTAAGTCAATAATCCCAGTGTTTCTATTACCCGCTAATGTATAATACTGTCAGTTAATACCATACCCCACATCTTGTTCCGCCCCGTTTAATGGCTTATTAACTCTAGTACTGGCTAGTAGTAATACTGGGCGTTTGAATATCACATAGTCATGTCCCCATCAGGAAACGTATTATAGATAATTCCAAATTTCATGTTTTCTTCCACTGTACTTCAATTATATGGCATTTACTAATTAGATAACTAATGGAAAGATCGTTTCAATGTTGTAAATTATGACATTATTGCGTTTTATTGGCAATTTACAATAGTATTAAATGGGATTTCCAGCAAGACTGGAGAAATCACATTTCCTATGTTATTGCTGAAACCCTCCACCCCAAATACTGTCGCTAGACCGCGAATCCCCAGGGCAGTGAGGCGAGATGTGGCACTGCTGCCCTAGGTTGAACCCCCCTCACTGCATCCTGTAAATACTTGTGTATCGAGCCGATGCTCCTCTTTTTCTAACCCACAAAAAAAACCTACAACTCTTTGCATGCAACCACAACTCTATAAAAAAGCCATGCCACATCAGATGGCCCCCTTTAATGTAAGAATCCACAGCAGAGCCCCCCCTTTAAGAAATGCCCCAGCAGAAGTTCCCCCCTTTAATGTAATGACCCCATCAGAGCTTCCACTAAAGAAACGGGCCCACAGCAGAGCCCCTCTTTAATGTTTTTATGGCCGCAGCATGAGGAGCCCCCTTAAAGAATGCCCACAGCAGAGCCGCGCCCTTTAATGTATGGACCACAGCAGAGGCCTCCTTTACAGAATGTCCACCAGAGCCCCCCTTTCAGAAATGTCCACAAGTAGACCCCTTTAGAGGGATGTCACAAGCTTATGCCCCCTGTGACATAACTGCGGCCTCAGCAGATGCGCCCCCATTGTACATATTGCCGACAGCACGGGCCCCCTTTGACAGAATGTCCACAGCATAGTATCCCCCCCTCCCTCATTAATGAGTAATCTCCATGAAATCTCCATAGCAGCGCCCCTCTGGAAAAAAAAAAAACCTTCTATCTCACCTTCGGCTTCTTCTCACCAGCGTTACCATCTTTGCCTCTTCTGCCTCATGGCCGTGCACACTCGTACTATGTACAAGAAAATCGGCCCGCAATATGCCTGCATTATAGTGTAATCGCCTCAGCAGACAGGAGAAACAGAGCCGGGGGAGAAGCATCCAAAGGTGTAAGTGTAAATTTTTTTTTAAGACTGATGGGACGGCCTAATATAGCGACCAGCTATATAAGAATTACCAAAAAAAAAAGTTCTTAACCGTGCCACTGTTGTTTCGCAACCCAACAATGCACGATCTTTCTGTTCTATCACTTTTATCACGTCCTCTCAGGTTATCAATGACATCCGAAAAACGGGCCCCATGACACCCCACAATACCATCCCGGAGTCGAAAACTGATCGAGCCTTGGGATCATTTTGTTTTTTTTTTCCAGTATTTCCGGCAAATCTCTTTTCACCTTCTGGCTTAAAAGTATCAGCAGGTGAATAAATATTGCAAAGTCCCTAAGTAAATATTTTCAAGATGTGTAATTAACAATGAGACTCCTTACCAGATTCAAAAACACACTCATTCTATCCCAGAAAAACGAGCAAAGACAATCATCTCATAGATGTCCACTGCAACTTGATGTGTCAACTAATAAGAAATGACACAGGGAAAAAGTCTCGAATGGCCGTCGAGATTGCGTCCCAGTCTGCTGACTTATTATAGTGTTTTATGAATGACGTCTCCTGTATGGAGAATCAAGTCATCCCATGGATGCGTTACTCTTAGGTCGGATTTGGACTATTTTTCTACAAAACGCTCTCACAAAGAGGTCCTGAAGGTTCTTGTAGGCTTTGCTTTTATGTTGTCTTATGTTTAGTGTTACTTCGTAGATTTTTTTTCAGATAGGATGGCGCTTATGTGTGCGTATGATGGTACTCCTCAAACCCCCCCAACCGTCTGATGAATTCCCCTTTTATTGATTGGAACCCCCCGCCTCCAGCTACATGCCAAAACCCAGTAGGTGGCACAGTGCAAGATGCTGGCCATGGCACTTCTACTCTCCAGGTCGGTCCTGAATATGCACGCAGGTATAGGCGTTGCTCCCGCGTGAAGCAGATCCACCCCATGCTGACTCACTGCATGACCCAGACTAAATCCATTGGCTGTGACATCCATGTTTTCTCAATGCTACAAGCATGATAACCACCATGAAAACAAGTTACTTCTAATAAGTAGCATGATTGCATGCTAATTACTGATCGATTGCCAGCGGTGTCATGACTTTCCATCACTTTTGCACTCTCTTTCTTCATGTGTTTGCAGTACTTTCTTTCGCTTTCGTCATTTCTCAGTTCATGGGAACATAATTTATAATATATAGATTCTTAGTCTGTTATTATTGTGGGGCCTAGTTGTGTAAAGGAAGGAGCAGATGAGCTCAGTTTTGGAAAAATGAGTGTTGAGAAGCGAGAGGACTGAATGATAGGTACATCAGAGTGACAATCACTGGTGATTCTCTAAAAAAGGCAGGAGTGATGTTATTTCAATGTCGTCATCGACACCAACATGGCAGATCAGGTTAGGGGACCCAAACTGGTAATGTTCAAGCACAGACCCAGAAAATGGCCCACTCAATACTACTTTGCGTGCTTAACTGTTAACCATCATTCTAGGCACTGAATTCAATGAGCCACCACTACCAACACATAGCCTTAGTACGATCTCAACCCAGAGGGTGAACCAGCCGGTTCTGACTGCCCACGAGGGCGAGCCATAGAGAGACGTCCACCCCAATATATGGTCACTTGAAACCGGGAGTGTGACAGGACCAGATCCATCATAAGTGCATCCTAGCCGGAGCCATGGTAGTTAATAGTAAATGCATACAGCGTGGGGCCGCATGTAGTAGTAGAAATAGATACAAGGTCGTGCCCTCCATGTAGTATAAACTAAAATGCATACAGCTTGGCCATGTAGTATAAAATTCATACAGCTGCGGTGCTCGCCGATGTAGTTAAATCAGATACAAGCGTTGCCCGCCATCGTAGTCTAGAAATGCTAAGGCGTGCCGCCATGTAGTATAAAATGCATACACAGCTGCTGCCATGTATGATAAAATGCATACATCGTTTCTGCCATGTAAGTATAAATGTCATACCGCGTGCCGGCCATGTAGTATATAATAGATCCAGCGTGCCGCCCCATCTAGCTATAATCCTAGAACAGCATGCCGCCAAGTAGTATAACATAGATGCATGGCATACAGCCCTGTAGTATAAAAAAAATGTAATACAGTTTACCACCCACTGTATATAACAAATGTATACAGTGTACACCTGTAGTTAAAATGTATACATGTACCAAACCATGTAGTATAAAATGCATACACACCATCATACCGCCATGTAGTATAAAAATACATACAGCTATCACCATTAAGTATAAATGAACTCAACTCACCCTCAATGGCATGTGCGCCCCTACGCCTCAGTGTACTAACTATCATGTCTTAACCAATAAATCTCACAGCATCTGCAGTCCTGCCTGTACACTCAATACTTCTCATGTGACCAACACATCAGGATACAAGATCTTTCCTCAAGGTAAATTCTCTCACCATTAGCAGTTGGCTCCAGCTCCCTGTTTTCCACTTAGCAATTTTGCGATGTCCTTAGGGGAATGGAAGAAGTCAGAAATGATAACAGGGCTTCCATCACCAGGCAGAATTAGACATAAATCTATCGATTTTTTTTTCTATAAACACAAAATATCAGCGTGAAACCTGCAAAGATAATAAAGATTAAATGTTTTTCCCACTTTGGATTTCATCTAGCAATTATCTTCTTCAACATTCACAATTTTGTCCATTTATATATGTACAGTGTATCAGTGGAGGTCCGTTTAATAAGTAATAATCTGTTGTACACTGGTTCATGTCATATGCCATTATTACATACAGACTCTAATGAGAAAAAAGATCATTTTCCTGCCAAATAGACCGAGTCCTTCATAATACTTAGTGTATAGAAATGTTTTTCACTATCAGGGGCCAATCCTACTATTGAAGGGTCACTATTAATAATTCTTAGTAATTATAGCCATGTCTTAGAACTGACCGCTGTCCTTTGTAATGGCAAAACATTCCTTACTTCTACATGAATATCAATGTTAATCTTCAATGCCAGGGGTCAAGATATTTAGAATTTCTTGAAGGAACCACGATGGTAGCCTCTAAGATAGTACATGACTCGAACATAGGTGGCCATAACGTGAAGCTGGCCGGTCCCCATTGCACAATCCGTGCCAGGCCCACCAATTGTATATTTTTTAAATTTTATACCACTAACCGCCCCCCTTGCACTCCCCCTCAAGTTGCGCCCTGGTCCTAACTGTCCATTAACATGATCAAGAAGTGATCAAGGAGTTCGTCTTTATGTAAACATTGCGCAGCCAAAGGAACTGATTGGTGAAGGGGCTGACTTTGTGGCGCTACAATGTGATTGGCCTATTCCAAAATATGTCAGACAATTAAATCCCTGAAAACCCTTCTAAACGGACATCTACTAACAAGGATCAAGGATTGTAAAGGCAAGCCACAACCTACATGGTTGTATGTGCTTACTTGTGTCCTTATTCCATTCTTCTTTTCGATCTTATGTTCTTCAAAAAACTTTTTTTATATTAATGTAACTGATCCTGGGATTCTCTTCGAGGGGGAGGGGGGCAGTCACCACTGTTAATTACGACAAAGGCAACCGTCATGCCTGCATCCTACCATCCCCTTCCGTCCAATCAGCCAGAAAGCCAGGACATCTCCTGGCTCTGCTGTCAATATTCCAGGCAGCTTGTGGTTGTGCAGGAGCGAGTCTTGTCCCGTGCAGAGCAGCTGGTACAACTGGAGGTTTGGCGACTACTAAAACCCCTCTGCAAGTGAAGCTGCTAGGGGTCATCGGTGTGTCTGAGGATCAGGCGGCTCCGACACAATCGCAGAATGCTCAGGAATTGCCGATATTTGGGAGACTTCACTGTCTTTCTTGTCATGAAAGGAGAGGGAGGAGGCGGGACATTGAGCCGGCAAAGAGTGTGCATAATCACAGATGACTTAGTTCTGGTGTTGCTCTGGACACGTCCCTCAGAGCCCCTTTAGGGTAATTTGCAAAAATAATTTTTATAATTATTATTTTGACCAAACAAGTGAATACGAAGCTCAAAGAAGAGTGCGTTCTGATGGTGAGAAATATGCCAATTATGAGTATGCTTGGTTTACAATCCGTTATTCTGGGTGTAATTTTCCTTTTACAGTAGGGGGTTTAAAAGTTTTGTAAGTGTTTTCCTCCAAGGTTTTATGGATTTTGGGTATATTCACACTGCCGTTGCCGCCCATACCGTACCGTAGAAGGCAGCCGGCAGTGCACGGGAGAGGGAGGATGAGGTGAGCGCAGCTCACCTTCCGCCCTCTCCATAGGAATTACTGGCGCACGGCGCCGTATTACGGGTAAAGATAGGCAGGTCCTATCTTTTGTCCGGGTATGGACCGTACGGTGCCGCACATGTGCTGCAACCGTACCGCTCCATAGGGTTGCCGTGCGCCATTGGCCGTCTATGGTGGGGGACTTATAATCGGGCCGTATAATATGTCCCCCATACGGCCAGTGTAATGTACCCTTACTTTGTAGGATAAAGAACTGAACTAAAAGTTAACATAGGTTTCCCAATGTGTCCTTTCCTTCTGGGGTCCAGTTCCTACGCCCTTTAAGTTATTTAGTCATGCCGGGTCATATAGAGAAGATGACTTTAAAAGTTTCCAATACGTTACAAATTTTTCAAGAAAAAGAAAGTTTGATATTCTGCTATCCTGTATAGTCTTTATATTGACATTTGCTTTATTTGTTTGTTTGCACGAATTATGAAAGAATTATTTTAGAGAACGGGTCTGAGCTGAAACAATTGGATTATCCTACACGTCGATTCCCTTCTGTTATGGTCGCCTGGGTCCATGTTTTATTTAAAGTGATCGCCGATCACCGATAATTACATTTGGAATGTTGAGGAGATGGTCGGGAAGTGAAGCCTGCCTGGCGATTACCACCAACATACCGGATAAATTGATTGTTGCTTACAAGTCCATGCCCAAAGTTTTGAGAATGACACAATATTTTTTTCACATGATCTGTTGCCCTCTGGTATTGTCAGATGTTTTTATTAACATGACAGAAACCCAAGTGCTATCATATTAGAGGAAGCAAAAAGCTTCTATTGTCAGTTGTAGGAGGTTAACTCATCGCATTCAATTTTGCAGTGTTTTGCCCTTCTCTTCAGAGCCTCTGCAATTCTCCCTGGCAAGCCTCTCACTCATTCACCTTCTGGACCAAATCCTGGCTTGATAGACGGTCCCTTGCTGACACAATCCTGCTGCATTTTGTCACCATTCGTGTTGGTTTTTGGGGTTTTGATCCAACGATCCGTCTCTCGATGATTGCGACGAGTTTCAAGTGGATATAAGATTTGGGGGAGTGTTCCAAGCCATTACCCAATCCTCTAAGTTTTGTTACCCGTGAGCCATTTAGTTATCACCTTTGCTTTATGGGCAAGGTGCTCCATCATAGCTGGAAAAAGGCATTGCTGATCACCAAACTTGCTCTTGGGCGGTTGGGGAGAAGTTGCTCTTGGAGGACAGTCCTGGTGCCATTCTTTATTCATTGAATGTGTTTTTAGGAGACTTGAGAACCGATGTCCCTTGTCTGAGAAGCCGCCCCACAACATGAATGGTTTTCAGGATGCTTTTATTACAGGTGGCTGAGAACAGAAAAAAAACCTGGGTGTTATCGCTCACCTTGTCCTTTCTCCACACAAGCTGTTCCAAAATGGCAGATGCACTCACACGTGCCCTTGCTGCCATTCCTTAGCAAGCTTGCACTGCTTGTGAGCCCCATCCAAAGCTGAAACACTTTTAGAGAACGGTCCTGGCGCCTGCTGGTCCGCTTCTTGGTGGGGCCCTGGAGCCTTTTCGGTCAACAATGGAACCTCTCTCCTATGAATTCAATTCGATGATGCGATAGATTAGGTGACTGAGTAAAGCATCTTTCTAGCTGCGATATTCTTTCCTTCCTGTTAGGGCCATGTTTTGTGCAGTGCACTGATGCCCACGTGTTCTTCTTTAGAAGATACCCATGGTACAGAAGAGAAACAATGATGCCACGTCACCAGCCTCCTTTTAAGAGTGTCCCAGATGGTGTGATTTCTTACTTACTCATGACAGATTGCTCTCCAGCCCTGTCCTCAAGCAGCACCACCCAGACCACTGTGTTACTGTAAGCAATCACTGAGACAATGTTAGCTGCTCCATATAAAAGTCGTCTTGCAATGAAATTGCAGGATGTGTTTTATGGGGGAAAAAGTTCATTTTCTCTAGGCAAATAGTTGACGTGCAATTAATATGCTGTATAAGCTGATCAAGCTTTATACATTCTGGATTATATGCAAATTGCCATATAAAACCTTATGGAGTAGACCTTTGTAAAAATTACATTTGTATCAATCTCAAAACTTTTGGCCATGCTGTACAGTCATGGGATTAAATTAACAAAAGATTCGGTGAAGTTTCCAGAGTCCAAATATTTCTTCACACCACTGGCCCCCAACCCAGTCTTCTAAAACAACTGATTTTTTTTATTTTAATAAAATTTCCGTTAAAGATTAGCTATAGTGTTCAGGGTTACGGTTAGAATTAGGATTGACCCCCAAATGAATAAATACTAGGGGGGGTTTATACAATTTAACAGAACGCAGTAAGAGCAACATCGGTTGTCCGAAGCACCCAGAAAACATCCGCGGAAAAAAGTTTGCACTCAAGCTCTACTGAAAACTGTGGGCGTGTAATACAACAGGACTTTGTTGTATTCATCACGGTGGCAACATGGCTTTTCCTGGCAATGTAAGAATATTAAATATTTGGCCTATATTACTCTATAGCGAGGCAGTTTTCTTCTCGACCCTCGTCCGTTGGAATTAGAGCGGGCGAAGATTCAGGATAGATAACACAACACCTGAAATAGAGGTTGTGGGGCTCACGGGCTCTATGGACTCACAAGAGGACCACTAGTTCAAATCCAGCCAGACCGGTAAAAAATGTTTAAAGAAAAAGTTTTACAACAACAAGTTTTTATTTACTCCCATCCTTGGCAGCCAAAGCCACTTTTCACCCTCCTGGCATGGCCCCATATTCATTCAAGTCTTCACGTGTCACTAAAGTGGTTATAACTTTGGAAATTTTTAACATGTCTTAACGTACCAAGTGGCCTTTTAAAACAGTTTTCTTGTGACCCTTGGGGCCGATTTACTTAACCCGGTCCATTCGCATCCAGCGGTGCGTTCGCTGCGGGATTCTGGGTCCAGGCCGGGATTCATTAAAGGGCAGTCTCCTCCGACGTCCACCTGTGGGGGTGCTTCGCGCTGAAGTCCCCGAACGCACTTGAATACACCGGGCACAGGGGCTGATTGAAGGTAAGTGCAAACTTCCCTGCGACACATTCCTATTTGTTTTTTAATGCGGCGGTTTTTCTCGAATCCGTCGGTTTTCGTTCGGGAGCCAAGGACGCCCCCTCGATTTTCCGTCGCGTGCATAGTCCATCGCCGATGCGCCACAATCTGATCGCCTGCGCCAAATCCGGGAAATTCAGGGCACTGGAGGCAAGGCGCAAATCGGAAATATTCGGGTAACACGTCGGGAAAACGCGAATCAGGCCCTTAGTAAATGACCCCCATTGTACTTCATGTTAGTTCAAAAATTTTGGTGATACGTTTTGCATTTATTTATGAAAAAAACTAAAGTTGAAAAATCTTTTTCAACACAAAGTCATAAAACTGAAATAACTTGATAACTAACATTCACCAAATCAACAATAAACAAGGAAAAAAGAGTTCAGCTCACCACTTCCATGTGCCGGTGATTAGGCTACCAGCAAGTAAATCCAAAGAAATTGTAAAAATAGCCAGCATTCATACAGTATTATACAACTGACACCTTCTGGCACTGGCTCCATTTAGGAACCGGTGCCCAAAGCAGGATGTTGTGCATCTCATATCGACAAGTCCCTGATAACCACAACAAACTAAGTTAAATGTCGGAAAGGGGTTAATAAAGTACAAAATCACAAAAAACCCACATATTTGATATTGCTGCACCCATACCAATCTGTACAGCACAATGAATAAGAAACATTATTGGATAACCATATATAATTGAGTATAAGCCGACCCGAATATAAGCCAAGGCTCCTAATTTTAACACAAACATCTGGGAAAAACTATTGACTTGAGGATAAGCCTAGGGTGCTAAAGGCATTGGTCACAGCCAGTATATAGCTAGTCAGTCCCCTTCCTCCCTAGTATATAGCCATCCAGCCCCTGCCCTCAGTATATAGCCAGGAGCCCCTACCCTCAGTATACAGCCAGCCCATGCCCCCTGTATACAGCATGCAGCCACTGACCCCCAGTATACAGCTAGCCCCCTGCCCAAGTATATAGCCAACCAGCATTCTCCCAGCATCACACGGGCCTGCTGCTGCCGCACCAAAGAAGCGAAGACCTGCGGGGGCAACAGAAAGGTGAGTATTTATTGTCTACTTTTTAATTGTCTCTCAAAAGTCAGATTTTGCATTTTTTTATGAAAATCTGATAATTTGCACCTAAAGTTCTTAGCCTCAATACATCCTACATAAATGAGAGGATGCATCAAAAACCACATCAACATAAAGCAGACAACAAATGTTAGTTATCAGGTTATTTTGCCCTACCCTTGACCAAGTGCAGATTTGAGAAACTAGCAAAAGTGATACATAAGTGAAAAATCACACAGAATATCTGGAGAATAAAGATACATAAGGCACAAGGTGTGTTCAAAAGTTATAACCACTTTTCACATGTCAAATTTCACAAAATAGGCCGTGTCAGGAAGGTTCAAAATGGCCGAGTGGTTAAGGGGTTAAACGCCAGAACTGTCCCTATGTTTGGTTTCCATTGTGTGGAGTGAGAACATATGTAGAAAAAGAGACTTTTGCTGTCAAATGGTTTGAAATAGGTTCCAGTGATGATGAGCCTATTATTTTCATGCGACCATTTGTCCCAGTTTTTCCCAGAAAATTATAGGTACCGGTGTTTATTGATCAAATTCTCAGTGAAAGAATGAACTTGTCCGATGACCCATGAATGCGATGTCACTGATGTATTATTTGGCGGGATGTGATTGCAGTGGAAATCCTTCGTAAAGGCCATTAATACTAAGAACAGTGGAGAACCGACACCTATTGAAAAGGAATGGGAGCTGCAGCATCCACCCGATACGGGGCAAAGAAAACTGCTTCCCGCTCCAGGGCCCTGTATATACAGAGTGGTGGAGCGGGTCGTTGGTCCATGTATTAGTGACAACGTTTTCATGTCACCAGGGCTAGTTGAGAACACTAATTGACCATACGAATAAAGAGAAAAGGAGAGGCATGGGGGAGAGTAGAGGAGGGGCATAAAGAAAAAAGGACAGGCATGGAGGAGAGCAGAGGAGGGGCATAAAGAGAAAAGGAGAGGCATGGGGGAGAGTAGAGGAGGGGCATAAAGAGAAAAGGAGAGGCAAGGTTTCCTGAAATGCAAAATAAAGGCAGATTTTGGCTACACGGTAATGTTTGGCTTTTAGTTGTCAATTGGCGCTAACTATAGTAATGGGGGGATTCAATTAAATTTCTTCCTCCACCTTCAGAAAGTTTGGGGACTATTGCACTCGCAGTCAGTAAGATTCTTCACCATAGAAGCAGTGATTGTAAATCACAGAACAACATGAAGATGTGGCCTAAGTTGTAGTCACCACAAGGTATGAGAGGATGTAGATCCAGGAATTTTCTTTAGTTTATTTGGTGTTGATTAGAATTTTTTTGGCCTCCTAAAGATTTTCTGCTTTCCCATGGATCATGGTTTACAAACCTTATTAGAAATGATTTTTTTTAACTTTATTTCAAAATCACCCACAATGCACCAGACCCCACCGAAATAAAAAACAAACACTCCATTTTGTTAACCATCAACTTTATCAAATTCTTACAATTACAAACCTGTACACCGTTTCTAGTAAAATAAAAAATAAAAATTCAGCCAAAAGTAAACCATAATACTGTCAACAGTGATTACACCGGGAGGAAAATAACTTTTTTTTTAAACTTTTCGGATTGGGCGAACATATGCAGAAAAAAAATCCAGTCTATAAACAATCATTTGCATAATTCATTTCTCAAATTTCAAGAGATTGTAAATTTGACGTAAAAGGCAAAGGTACAAAAATTAAATAAATATTGAAAATAATAGCAATAAAATAAATTGCGCCGAAAACTTCCAATGCATTTATCGAGGTTGGATGGGGGCGGCCGGTGACATGTTGTAACGGTTTGAAGGAATCAGAATATAGTCGGAATGATGCTATTATATACTACAAGAGCGAAAAAGGTTAAAAAAAAGACTATATACAAGTCATACCATATATTACATAGAATGTTCCGGACACTACATCACACATCCCTAAGATCCAGCCTGTTCACAACAGGAAACATTACAAAATCTCATGTAGTGCTCAGCAATACTTTCCCTAACCAAAAAATCAGTGCAGTTTTTTGTTTTTTATTTTAAATTAATTCAATGTGTTAAGAATCGAGATGAAGGTAACATTTTCAGATTTCAGCCATGCAATGATTACGAGAAAAATACAGTTTTGTGCATTACCATGAGCATTTCTTATAGCAATTACAGAAAGTTTTGGGATTTTTTTTTTTCGAAAAAATCAGATATTGTTGGGCATATTTCCATACCGAAGCAGCAAAAGGCTCCCAATCGTAATATATGGAAGCTAAATATTTCACGTTTATGTGTGCTAAATGCAAAAAAAAAATCGAAACAAAATATAATTGGGTACGTATTTTTTAATTAAAATAATAAAAATAACTAGAAATCTTTTTATTATAGTGTTTGTTCCATAAAAAACATGAATAATTCATATTTTAATTATTATTTTTGTGTAACTTAAGACCTGAATAATTCATAATTTTATTGTTGTTCTTTTTTTTAATACTTATACTCATGCTCCCAGTTTTTGCCATACAATAAAGCTACTGGTTGAAGCAATCTAGAATAATGAACTACATTTTACTTCTGAACAACCTACAGGTATACCATTTCTGGAAATAGAAGCTCAAATGCTTATCAGGACAGACTAGGGCAGGATGCTCGGCAGCGGACCTGGGAAGTCTCCTGGCTGTGTCACACTCAGTGTCTTGAAGACACAGATGCCATTGATGGCTTTCACTCCAGTAATAGTTGTAATTGATTATTACTATGACTGGCAAGAGTCCTCCTATGCGGATAGAGGCCCCTGTCATAGTGCCAGGTGTCAGACCAATGGATGGATCCACCGTACACCGATGGGCCAGTCTGGGCCTGAATTCTTGACTTCCAGAACTAGTAGTGTTTTTGAGATTTAGCACCAAGCATTAGTCAACTATTGCTTTGTACTACTACAATGGTCAAATACAGCCCATCAAGGAAATCATTTTTTGTTTGAAATATTCCGATTTATCAAGCAGAAGTGATTGTTCAAGCTCTTCGAAGATTTCTAGCAATGAGGATGGGAAGCACGAGTTTGGACCACAAAAATAGGTTTGAGAATTTGACATAAAATCAAAAATATTAGGATTTTTAAAATTTATTCTTAGACCCTAAGCCAGAAATGTCTATGCACAATAGAAATGTTTACGAAAATGTACTTTTCCCTTATGCAGGGTCAAGAATAGAGACGATAAGATTCTAGATTCTGTTTTTTAGGTTCCATCCACCTTATTGAATTCTTAAGAAGATGGGAAGCTAAAAAGCCTGTGTTACAAAAAGGACTAATCTTGGTACCATTGTGTGGCCATGTAAGTGAAGAAGGCCATGTGAGGCAGTAGACATTTATGACACTGGTCATTCGTGTGACACAGATTGGCAACGTGATTCCTCGTGTTTTCATTGTAGGACATCTCACCACTTGGTTGACTTTGAGCTAAAAACTTATATTTGGATTGGATACTTGAGATCCTTTCCATGGTGAAGCTTGGGAATCATCAACATCTTGAGTTGTCTCTTGATCACCACTATTTAGTAGTCAATTTCTATAGTAGACAAATCTTATCTAACAGGATCAAATTGTCTTCCTAGTCTGTGTCATTTGAATTCACAAGTCGACTTTTCTGTCTCATTGGAATTCAAGAGTCGACTTTTTAAGCTTTAAGGTAAACAATGGAACAAAATGCAACCACTAAGATCTCTCACGATTGTCTTGGATCTAACAAAACTTTAAGACATAGAGCAAAGTTAGGCGAAACCTGCTGCATTCAATGTTACACTCATATCCATGGCCATGTCCCATCCTGATTTCGAGGTACTTGTCTACCTTATGCCTAAAGTATAAACATAGAAACGCATGAGAATTTTATGTTAGTAACAGGGAACCACAAAACTCAACTCTCCATTAGAGACAATATGGAAAGCCTGATCCTGCAGGTCTCGTCACTATCTGTTTCCAGATACTATCAATCATCTTGCCGAAAACAATGGCTACAACACCCATGGCTTCTGTTAACACTTTCCTATTGAAACTATGGCTTAAATAACTTTTTTAGCATAGTTGGGAATCCAAAGGAGTACATGGGCCCCTAAAATATGGCTAATATAACACCAAGGAGGTACCACTTATGTTATGGGCATCTGAAATGCACCTGTTGAGATTCCAGATCACTTGTCCCAACTCTTGTTCATCAACTGTCTGATGTTGTAGCTAAACCCTATTCTAGTCAATAAGGCCAAGCTACATGGAGATCTCAATGTCACCCAAGGAAATATTTTTACAAAAGAAATAATTTACACAGTTTTAAAAAATTGAGACACTGAGTGGTGAGAACCAGAACGAGACTCCTCCAAACCATAAGCCTAAAACGGGGAAAGCTAATACTAGGTCCATTGGTCATGGCAGGTAGACCCCCAAAATTTAGTGGTTAGATTTTTGCTATATCTCTTGCATTGGTAATATTTGACAAGGAGCCCATAGGTAGTGAAACTGAAAATGTTAGGCCTTGGACATGGCTGACTGCCTACTGCACCTCCACAAAAGGAAAAGCTGGAGCGAAAGTCAAAATACAGATACTATATACAGAGTGTGGGAACATACAGCTTTCCCACATCTAATACTGAGGAATGGCAGTACACGGCATTGTAGTGTTATCTCTAGTATGATACAACGTTACCTATTGTGAGAAGTCTACGTGTAGCCTTCATAGCACAGTGGGGGTCTATCTAATGATCCGCTACTTCAAAAATGCTACCTAATACGTCATACTACCTACCTAGACCACCTTATCGTGCTATGAGTCATAGGACAACCAGAAGAAAAGTCACATTGACATTATAATTCAGATAGGGGAAGCTCTGTGGATACAAAGCAACAACGTCAAGAACATTAGAGGATTTCCATAGGAATATGACTCAGTTATCAATACTACATGTAGAGAAACCGGGAATCCTGCTGATGTCTAGAATGGACCAAAGCTGAATGTGGACATCAGTAACATCAGTAGCCCATACCCCAAAATGGAAGCTAATGGGCCCCAGGCCCCCCAACTATAAAGTGTGGTTTACACTACTAGTCTTCTCATTTGGGAAAGTGACAACTTATGGGCCCCCTAAGCCTCTTGGGCAACTGCACCCTCTGCCCCGCTCAAGTTATGCCCCTTCCCCTCTCCACAGGGGGGACAGGGACAAGGGGCATGGTCTTGTATGGTCTAAAGAAATGAAAACTTTTAAAATATGGGACTTTATTTACATGAAACTGCCCCACCAAAAAGTTGATATTGAACTGTGCAACTGGCCAATTCAGGTCAAGTTGTAGACAAGACATTTGTGTACAGTGTACTAGTAGAATAAGATCTATGGGTGAAAGTTATTGAATGATCGTACGATCGTAATATTGTTCTTTTTGAGTTTTTGGATGTACGATCACCGTCCAGTGTAAGGAAGACCATTATCTAAAGCAGTTATAACCTGAGTTTTATGTGCGCTGCTATCCAGTATACACAGGTGTGTACAGATACGTACGTAAAAATGGCTAACAAATATGAGGGTGGGGGTCACTTTACGAATGTGCCTGCAAGTATATGTCCTGCTGCATCATTCATAATATTATAGTGTTGGAAATTGCAAAGCATATTGCTTGGCTATGACTGGCAGGCCTACTAACTGTCTAAGAGAGTGTCCAAGATAGTAGAGTGCTGTGTTTGACAATTTTCGATGTTTCCAAAGCAATGAATGAAACACCAGGATTCATGCTCAATTATCATGAAGAATATATATACAACTAGTGAGAACATGACCCCAATAGTCGTGAAGGATAAATTCTCAACTAGTGAGAATGGGACTCCAATACTTGTGAAGAATACAGATACAACTAGTGAGACAATGACCTCAATTCTCGTGATCGGTGGGGGTCTGTTCTCGTCATATATTATAGGGGATTACAATCAAGCTTAGTACAACCCCTTTCAGATCAACCAGTTCCTACCCTGCTTGACTACGGCGAACATTACAAGCTCGTCCAGATGTTTGATGAACCTCTCATCGTTCCGGCTACTGGAACCACCAACAATAGGTGGTTATTGCTGGAAATCAAAAATTATGACCTATTGTTGGACAAGATAGTTAATACAGAATGAATTGTCTTTTAGAGACAACCCCAGCAATTTCTAAAATATTTGGACTCTTCGCAGTTAACCATGGTTATACTGAAGACAAATATTTGGCCCAGCTATGATCAATCCACCTTAGATGAACCCAAAACAGATGACACTGCATCCACATATCTCCAGAACATCATACTGAGTGACTCATTCACCCAACCAACAGCTGACCAAGATAAGAAGTTCTCCTGTACAAAATCTTAGAAATGTTATGAACTAGAACCCCCCTATTTTAAATGAAAAGGCCCACCGTGTACCCCATTTATCAACAACTGTACGGTGCTTTGATCATGAAAACCACCAAAAGATAAGAAAGCCCCTTGAAGGGATTGTATGAAATCATAAAATTTGCTTGCCCTCTTTAGGGCACAGAGGCGCGTTTGTTCATAGCTTATGTCTAATAGTGATACTCAGCCCATTTACTTGTCTGAGCCCTCATGCACATGAAAGTTGTCTCCTCAAGTGATATGGTTTTTGCAGCTGTCTTACGGCTCCATGCATTTCTATGGACTCATGCACACAGCTGAGGATTCCTTAGCCCGATGTTTGAGCCTGGTGCCCCGTAGGAAAGAAATCAGAGCATGCCCTATTCTGCCTTTCCCCTAGATGTCTATGGAGCTGTGAAAAATAGGGATGACACAAGGTGCGTCATCCATATTTGTGGTTGGTGGGTAGGTAATAGATTCATGTGACACTCCAAGTGGCTGGGACAAGCTACTGACATCATTTCCCAGCCTCTCACATAAACAGGTGACATATGGCCCATTATTTTGAGGCCATACAGCTCAGACTGCAGACATTGGAGAAATATGTTCATGTACAGGAGGCCTAAGTGTGAGGTGCAGTACCACATATAACCTCTAAAGACAAGTGGCACTGTTTTCCAGAAGGATCCAGCCGTTGAAGTGGTTTGCCAAATACTAAAAATGGCAGCTAGTCAAACTGAATGCCCAAAACAATATACAACATAATTATATTTACAAAAATCAATGTATGGAAATGTGAACAGGTCAAGAGATGAACTTTTTGACTCTTCGTTAATCATTTTATTACAATTTTTGAAGGAAAAAAGGCTCATGCTGAAAAATGCAACACAACTTTTGAATATCGTCACTATGATAACCACGTACAATGGAATGGCAGATGACCATCTATCCCTAGGTTTATATTAAAGGGGTTGTCTAAGATTGAAACATGGCTGCTTCTTTCAGGAATAGCACCACATATGTCTACTGGTTGTGTCCAGTATTGCAGGAGATTGATCTTGGATGTGAGGTTTTGGAAGGAGCAGCCATGTTTTTTTGTAACATGTACAAAAGAAATTGGGTTATCGAGTACCATTTATACAGTTTATAGCTTTCTTTTTGATTTTGGCCACCTACACCCACTTGCTCTACCTACTACAAAAATACTGTAAGGAAAATGGAGACCATGTTCTATGGATCTCCGACATACGTAATACTGATGATCACTAGGAAATAGACAGTGTTTTATTGCTTACATAGGTTCATCAAAATGTCCAATTATGTTACATAACGAAGGAGTTGATACCAGTGGGGTCTCTGTAGGGTTTGGACTGTTGTAGGCAAATCATAAAGATGGCTCTGGAAAGAAAACGGCCATTATGGACAAGGCACGGACATCGGTTCAACACAAAGTCATCTGTATGGCTAATTTAGTCCCATTATAGACATCCCATCATCATTCATATCCACTTTACGCAATTTTTTTTGTAAAATTTGTGCTATTCTGGTAAACTTTCTTTCCAATCCCTGGTCCTTCAACAACCTCCCTCCATAGTAAACATTATAAAGTGTGCTTGTCACAAATGCACAAGGGGAAAGCCCAAAAAGTGATCCCAGATTTATCCACAATAATATGATATCCAAATAGTCCCACAATGAACTGGAGGAGTGTACTTAGATTTTTGGGTTTCCTCAGAACATACGGTTTGGGTAGAATTAGATGTTTTTCAGCTTTTGCTGAATTTGGTAGGAGATCTGCTCTCTTGTAGCATAATTTTTTTAATAAAAAATTGAGTATAGATAGAGAATAGGAGGGGTAGATGTTCCTTGGTTTATAAGTGCCAGAGGAGGCTCCATTTAGTGGATGGATACTAGGCTGGGGAAGCTCTAGACTTTTTCTCCATCTCATGATTTAGAGATGTCTTTGGATTTGAAGGTTTTTTCTAATAAACCAAACATCCCCAACATATCCCCTGTCATTATGAGCACTGCTTGGATCCTCATGAGAAAGAAAGTCCTCAAGTCCATCATGCTTGGTCCATGTTCTACTGGAAGAACTTTACTATCAGGAGGACCCCTTTAACTGTTGAGGGTCCCATTGGTGGGGCGGCCAATTGTTTGATATTCATTTCCTAACCTGACCATGGGCATCTCAGTGACAAGCACACTTTCCTAACCGTCAAAGCCCAATTTTAACCAATCAAGGACTTCACCTACCGATATCGAATTTCCGCACTCAATGGTCGGCACCAATCTTTACTAGATATTTCTAAACTTTCCCTTCAAAAATGCATTTTTTTTGAGTTTGAAAACACTGTGCATACTTTTGGCAATAAATATAAGCAACATGTTAGAAGGATTGTCTATTTAATTTTGCAACATATCACTGACATACTGTACTATCAAAGCCATCGGAGCTCCAGAATTTGCATTCGTTATTCAAAGTCCACGATGAACGCAACGACGTCTCGTATACGTGTCCCTAGAGGCTAAGTCATGAATGGCTATACATACAGATATATAGATAGAAAAAGAAAAGATGACGTTTGTCACACTTGAGTTTGATGTTGGGTTTCCATGTAGGGAATGTGGGAGTGATCGATTCGAAAGTCGTCTAAACTTTCATAGTCACTTATGGCCACTTCTGTATCGTCCAGTCCGCAGCTGGCCGACACGTCTGAAGAAGAAGCACCTACAGAATTGTGCAAGGATAAAGATACATTATCTGTGCTTGTCTTGTCCACCTTTTGGCTCGGAGCAGGCACAAAAGTACTAAATGAATGTCCGGACTGTGAGCCGGCAGTCTCTAGTTCGTTTGACAGGTGATGGGGTGGGAGGTATTGGCTTGGGTGAAATTGTGGACGCCGCGTGCAGTCTGGACTTAGTGTGCTGATCACAGATCTGGGCTGTACTTTAGGAAGGGTATCATAATGTTCTTGAAAGTCCTCCGGAAGTGGAGGTGGTAGCTGATCTTGGCTTAAATAATCTTCATGTTGAGGAGGGGGATAGTCACTGTCAATGTCGTAACCCCCCAGGTAATAATCTGTCTCCAGTTCTCTGGTGCTACCATGGGCTGATGACCCATCAGCAGTTTCGTAGTTTGGGACCTCCTCAATGTCGGACAAATGGGCACTTGGCATCCAATCAGAGGTATCCCAGTGGTACGCTGTGGAGACAGAAGGATTTGAAGTTAATATAAGGTTATTGAGAAGGTATCGGAAAGTTGCATGCTCCTGTTAATGGTGAGGTCAATCATGCGGCTGGTGTGGAGTCTTCCTCTCGTTCTTTCATCCGAGCTCGTGACGTAAAAGCAATATGCATAGGGCGGTGATAGGTTATAATAAAACATAAGCAATAACTCAAACACAAAAGCAATACACTTGGATTAGATATAATGTTACCAGCATGCTGGGGGGTGGGGGGAGTCAATGGGGAGGGGTGGGTGTTTACGAGCAGGCGGGAGAAGGAAGCAGCATCTTGCAAAAATGTCAATTTCACAATAAAATGTTATGGGCACCAGACACTAAAAGGGCAACAGAATTTGGGTTTACAAAATGTCACCTCTATTGTAATTCTGCCCTTGGTCCAGTATCGGAGCTGTTTGGTTCAAGGGGGAAAAAAAAAGAGTAAAACTTACAATGCACAAAAATAAAGTACAAAAAAAAGCATCATCAATACAGTGGCATGTTAATTTCACTATTTTGTGTCATTATAGTATAGGTTTACTGCTGAGCACGAGTCATTACCTACAATGTCCTGATCTATATAATGTGTTTTGCTCCATTCAATTCCAAAGCTACACTGAGAGATACTTCTGATTCTTCTCAATTCTGATCACCCCCTGCTGGTTCAGTATCTGAATGCTTTTTTTGGAGGCATGAAGTTAACACCAAGCTTTACAAAGTCATCTAAGGTAACATATGGATGTTCCTTAGGATGCTATACTGTGCATTATGGGGTCTAAATTTAGCATTTAAAGGGGATTTTTCACCTCTTTCAAAAACCCAAACTCTCTGCGTTCTCTAATAAGGACGGTTCCACTGATACTGGAGTAGTTGGAATTATCTCTCTAGCCCTCACCGTTCTTGAACAATCAATGGCAGTATTTGGATCTCTACTGTCCGAAGGGCGGAGCTAGGATTTCTGCTCCACCCCTGACAGTAGAGAGCCTGATTATCATTAGGCTACTAAGCATATTGGTACTTTCAGTACTTAATATGCTAGTTAGCCTCTCCACTAATAGATGGGTGGTCCTGGGCCGGAGAAGACAGCCTTGCCCCACCCATCTGACAACAGACTTCAAAAAATAATTACATGGTAGGAGCAAGAGAAAAAATTCTAATTACACCAGTATCTGTGGAGTGGCATCTAATAAAAGATACAAAGAGGTGTAGTTGATGGAGGTGATGAGAGGTCCTCTTTAATGGGGTCACAGGAAGCCCCCAGAATTTAACTATAGGTATGAGCGGAGAAGAAAGCATAATAGGGAATATTTAATATAGTCTTTTGAGTAATTTTTGGTTGTATTTTAGCGACTTTTTGGGCACATCAAGACTTTTGTGCAATTTTTTGTGCCTTTTTCAAGCAGTTTGCTAGAGTTCGTCATGTAGGACTAATCCTTGTTTGGTCCTTATTTGTCTTTGTATTTCTCCTG
Organism: Engystomops pustulosus; assembly: GCA_019512145.1. Classification (NCBI taxonomy): domain Eukaryota; kingdom Metazoa; phylum Chordata; class Amphibia; order Anura; family Leptodactylidae; genus Engystomops; species Engystomops pustulosus. Next base: position 2,330,118 of record CM033642.1, on the reverse strand, counting down.
CTTTCACATGTTTGTGCCTGATTTAGCATTGATTTGCGCCTAAAAGGGTGCAGATGACTGCGCAAAAACACTCCATTCTTGACCTTGCATAGGAAAGCCAAATTTGCACCTAAAAAGTCTAAAAAAGACCCTACATTTGACAAAGAGTCTACAAGTCAACAAGTCTACAAGTCTACAAAGACAATTGAGGGACTAAAAAAAAGACTCAATAAATTCACAAAAAGAGCTCAGGGTTGGGGGGGGTCGGAGATAAATGACCCCAGATGTATTTAACCATAATTCAATAACGTTTCTACTAAAAAAAAAACCCTGAGCAGAAAGCTTGGGTGGGTCCCATATGGCTCCAGTAGCTGCTCCCAGTCTCCAAAACTTCAACATGGAAGTTCTACCATCAGGTTACTTGTTTTGTGACCATTTAGCCAATCTCTGGACTTAGTTGTTATGTCTAAATTAACGGCATATGGTTGCCGAGGTCAGGAATTGGCTCAGAGATGATGTTCTCAATGAACATGGTGTCATCACTTGCACCAGAGAGCTACCACTGGAGATGTGGTAGGACCTCTTACCTTGGCTTTATAACATATGCTTTCCCCAAACCCTCAGGTTTTCCAGAGAATCAAAAAACCCATTTGATAATAAAACCTCTCTATTCACCAGATAGACAGACATAAATGAATGTTAAAGGTCTAACTACTGGGACTCAAACAAATAGGAGTCTCCAACCAGTAACCAGACATGACCACTACAGGTTGTAGGTTGGTGTTCTACTAGCTGGTGGCTGAGCAGTGGCGTAACTTGAAGCCGATGGGCCCCAGTGCAAAGTCTGTGCCGGGCCCCCGACTATAATGTAAGGTATATAGTACTAGTCTTCTCATATGGGAAATAGACACCTCTTGGGCCCGGTTGTGACCGCACCCTCTGCACCCCCTCAAGTTACGCCCCTGTGACTGAGCTATGTTTAATGCCAAGTTGACTAGTGGAAGTACCAGTAATTAGACGGCTCCAAATTTGCTATTGATGGATCTGCTATTGATATCTCAAGCATCAACGAGACCTCAACAAAGGTCAACAAGAATAGTCTACAACTGAAGATCGGGAACTTTCTTAGTAATTCTACAGGACACAATATATGATTTTTCATCGACGTGCATCATCTGTTTCATGCAATATGCAAAGTGTGCAGAAAAAGTGTAAATACCTTCGGTTTCAACATTATCAACACTATTGTTGACTAGATGAATGACAGTCACTATGGAAGCTTGTGGGGAGGGGCACAAGACAGGAAGAAGAAAAAAAAAGGAGACAACAAAAAGGTTAGTTACAAGGCACAAACATGGTTACTATTTCCTTCACCAAATGTCACCAACACTTACAGCTCGTGGTTAGATTATATGCAATGGTAGAACCTTTATGGGATACTAAATTGGTCATAAGTGGACTGTAGTAGAAGGAGATTGAGTAGGCCTGGGGCCCACCAGAGCTATTTTTTGTGAGGGTTTCTCTTCCTAATGTGTGATCAGTTATATATAATAGGTCATTAGTGAATCATCTCGTAAGAAACTGAGCCTTGTTACTAGAGACAAGGCCATCTCTTCAGTCTTCTGCTGAACATTATTGTTCTCAGCCTGCTTGAGGACCAATCAAACCGTGGACTTTTATTATAGAAGGAAGGAGGTGACATAATCTTTGAGGTCTTCTGCAATGATATCAACAGGAGACCATCCTATAGACATATCTACAACATCGAAGGTCTACAGAGATCATAAACAAAATGAGGCCACCACTGAAGTCCAGGTTATTCTGTTCTACTAAGCTCTGACTGTTGAGATAAAAATTTTGAGATTGGAACAAGATGGACAACAAAGTCATGAATGAGCATTTTGTCTTACAGAAGGATTTTCTTAGACATGATCATTCAGATTTTGAAACCACCAATGGTCAGGATTTATCACAGATTATCTTTAAAAATATTCCTGGAAGAGTGGGATGAAGTACACACCAAGTATGATTATTACATTTTTTTATGGATATTATTGATGGATAATTGTACAGAACATTCTGAAGATGGAGAATTTTTTTTTTTTGGTGTTCTGTAGGTAGGATATTTTCAGACTTTTGAAAATCCAGGATGGGACTATAAAGCGTATGCTGATTGGTTGGTGTATAGACTAAAGAAGTGTTACCCAACCATAGGGCCCTTGTCCATTGCCAGGGCCAGTTCATTTAGTCCAAGGTCAGGAGGATAAGACAGGAACGGCAACTGACTGAAGCTGTGGAGCTACCTGTGAGCCTATGCTCCTCACATGTTCCACTGACACCAGTGGATAGTGGTAGGTGTGGGGAGTAGAAGGACCACGGCCAGAAGTAACCGATCCTGCCTCATCCTCCTTCTGTACACCCCTTACTGCAGAACCTGAGAAGACTAACATGTAACCTTCTGATCCTTGTGGCAAAAAGTCCAACAACATTAACAATGGAGGTCTAACTTCTGTAATGCTCTAACCGGAGCAGAACGGACGGCACCACCTATGCTTATTATTTGTGCCCAATGGACAGTCTAATTTGGCTTAATTTTGCTTATGTGGGTAAAAATGTTTTTTCAGAATAAAAATTCAACACAATATCACGACATGTTAGAAAAAACATTTGCAAGTCACATGACAACAACAACAACAACAAGACCACATATATACGTAAGCAACTCCTGGCACAATGTATATTTGCGTGTTTAAGTACAATCTCAAGGCATGCTAGCTAGACCATCAACAAACTGAAAAGGGTGGCCACGTATAGCATACACAACTAAGGAATCAAGAGAGTTCAGTTTTGTTAGGTCAGGTTGTCCTGGCACAACTTTTTGCTCTGAGCTCCTCATGGGAGGGTTTTAGAGTAACCAACCCCTTCTAAGCCCGCCCCTGAGGAGCTGGATGAATAACACATGGTTAATTACCTTCTTATTGAACCTAAAATACAAATATAAGCAGGAAATGTGTCTCTAGATATAAGAAAGTAGTGAATACTGAGCCCAGAGTAATAATACATATCTGGGCGGAATCTGAATGTGAGTCCTTACCATTGTCATCTCCTGAATCAGACTGGAAGGAGTTCAAGGACTGGTTCTCAGAGTTGCTCCCCTTTGTGTTCCCCACAAAACAAGTCACTTCTTCTGCTGCTTCCAGTCCTTTACCTTAGGATGACAGAAATGCATCAAGTTTTCAGTAAATCCATTACTGATGATCAATGAACTTAAATGGATCTGGCTGAAAAAATTCTTCAGCACCAGGAAGAAGGTCCAGTTTTTGGACTTATTAGATATTAGGGTAGATAATAAATCAATGGATAGATACTGTGTATAAAAAAATTACATAGATACATAGATATTTGATAAATACATAGACTTACAGTCATTTCCTGAATCCCAAGGTCCTTTTCGGATGGAGTCACAGTCAGATCGGCATGGGGACACTGATGGCATATTGGGGGCCACACTACACACCACCACTCCTCTTCGAGCAGTTAGGATCCTGGGTGACTCTGGATGGAAGGTTGTCATCTCCTGATGTTCCACCCCAAGTCCATCAACCATCTTATCCAGGTTGTTCCTGGACTCACTCTGAAAGCAGGGAGTGTAGGCCATGGGTCGTACAGGGACTTGAGGTGGTCCAACCTCTTGGTAGATATTCCTACTGTCCCCTCCACTGCGAAGGTTCTTAAATTGAATCCCGTTGGTCTTGTTGAGCAGCGCTGCAGTGGCTGGGTCTTGGACAAGTGTGATGTTGTTCCGGGAGTAGTTTTTTCTGAAAACTTTTTTGCGGAATACTATGAAGAGGACGATGAGGACGAATATAACAAAGAGCACCACAGCGATGCCGATGAGCTCCTCCTTCCCGACGTAGGAATGCCCGGCCTGAATATTGGGCACCACCACTGGTCTTAGACCACAGTACTGACCAACGTAGCCATGAGTGCAATTACAGAAGAACGACCCAAAGGTGTTAATACACGTGCCACCATTTTCACAGTCTTCTCTTTCACATTCATTGACGTCTTCTTCGCATCTAGAGAAAATTTTTTAAAGGTTTGAAGGAGTCCCATATTATTCAGTGAAAGGCCATTGACAATAACCTGATCACACCCCTAAATACAGCCCCGATGGTGATATTGTGTCCGTTGCCGGGGCAATTCTTAGTACAGCAGCCATTGAGAAGGCAGGGATTATCCCCATGACGTCCATAGGTTATAATATCCACATGGATAAGGGGTCAGGAGCTTATTTTTCTGTTACAGATCTTCAACTTGCTAGAACCTCTTCTCAAGAGCTTTCAGATTTGTTTTTAAGGAGTTTTACAGGAATTCTGTAAAACCCCATCCCACCTATATCCAGACTACACTCCTGGGAAACCAACCAGTGGCCTCTGTGACATCACTTGAGCCTAGTGACCCCTGGAAAGGACTGGTGTGCTGCACGGACCAGGAGCCGCTGTGTACACTCATGCTGTTTATTTACCCCTGCCCCGGCTCCACGATTCCTGGAAAAACCCCTTTAATGTAAGGTTTATTACATAAGAGAGCTCCCTCTAGTGGTGACTGCAGGCTGACAGAATTTTACCATATAACTTTCAGGCTGTAGCGAGCAGAGGATTTGGAGCAATGTTTTTATGATATTTTATAAAACAATTCAGCAGAGAATATGAGACCGTTCCCCCCCGCTACTTACGTCAATCCCCTCAGACCCGTCCTGCAGGTGCAGATGAAGGAATTCCCGATCGGATCGCACGTACCACCGTTACGGCAGGGATTTGGGAAGCACGCCGTGATCTCAGCCTCACAATTTTTTCCAATGAATTGTGACGGGCAAGTGCACTGGTAACCTGATCGAACATATAAGGGAGAACAGTATAATATAAATTTGTATATATTTTTATTATATATATATATATATATATATATATATATATATATCATTGCCTTATGCTTCATGTTTTAATGTCACACGTAGCAATGATTCACTTCTGTGATGGTTGCGTAGACTTAATAGTTGGACTAGAATGGACTAAACGTGTGATTACAGAGAACATCTATTACAACAAGGTAATTACAGCTTCAGCTCTGCTACATGCATGTATACAATCACTTCTGCATTGTGTCTATAGCAGCGACAGGGATTCCCTAGAATGTAACGGAATCTGCTGCACTATGTGACACAACACTGCCACCTGCTGCCTGCATGGTGATACTACATTACATACAATAATTTCATAATCCTACATTTAGCCCCATAAAGGACATCCCCTCTAAGGTTACATTTATAGAATACTACAAAGGGGCCAAACGGCCTTTATACTATGCCGGGGCCACAATAGAGGAGCTGTATACTATTTGGAGGTCACAATGGGGGTGGAATTTTAAAGTGTGGAGGCTACAATAAAGGGTATTACACTATGTGAGGGGCGAAGATACAGCATGGGGGCTATTATACAATGTGGTTATCGCAATAAAGTCAATTTACAGTGTGGGGTGCAAGAAAGGGAGTATTTTACAGTATGCAACGGTAGGGATATCGTGTGTGGTTTAGTAAATGCTGAAAATGATTGATAATATAGGGGAATACAGTTACTTGGGGGGCACAATGTGGGGTTACACTTACAATGGGGAGCATTATTACTATAGGGAGCACTATGTGTGTTGTACTAGTTTTATCCAACATGATATTAGCGCCATCTTGTGGTTCTAATGTGGTATAACACCCCCACCATAGCTTAATTCTCTCTAATTGACTTCCGCGCATGGGGCCACATTTATCTTACCCCAATGGATGTTTTTTGGTTGTATTTTAGTGACTTTTTGGACACATTTAAGTGTTTGCACAATTTTTGCAGCAGTTTGATGGAGTTCGCTGTCTAGCAGATTCCTGGTTTGCACCTAATTTGTCTTTGTATTTCTCCTGCTTCCTGATGTTTGTGCCTGACTTGTGTCTCAAACGGTGCAAATAATAGCGCAAAAACACTTCAGTCCTGATCATGCACAGAAAATAGTTGTTAAAAAAATTTGCACCTAAAATGTCTAACCCCCCCCCCTATATTTCACAAAAAACTGATACTCCAAAGACAAATAGGGTGCAAAGAAGAGACAAGATGAGGGCACAAATCACAGTGAAACAAAAGGAAGATGTGATAAATGACCCCCATGGTATAATGACCCCTCTACCCCACAGTAGAGTGCCCCCAAGTGGCCACTATTTTATAATACACCTCTTGCCACTGTATAGCCTCCTCAGGACATATTACCGGCCTCTTTAGACAGAATCTGAAATCAGGGACTGTACCGCTGAAGCCAGAGGTGTTTCTATTCAATGACAGCAAGCTGAGATCCTAAAAACCTGTTATCTCAGTATTCGGAGTCAGTGGCGTAACTGGAAGCTGATGGGCCCCAGTGAAAAGTCTGGTCAGGTCCCTGACTATAATGTATTATTATATATGGTTATATAGTAATAGTCTTCTCATATGGGAAAGTGACACCTTTTGGCCCCCTAAGCCTCTTGGGCCCGGTTGCACCCCTCTAAGTAACGCCCATGTTCCCTGCAGCTTTAGCTATAAGGATGGCATGCAGTACTGAGTACTCACCACCAGATGGCACACTGGTACAGCTCCCTCCGTTCTGGCAGGGCCGGCGCTGACAAGCATCAGGGTAGAGGACGCAGCCAAGCTTTAATTCAGTCAGTCCTACCACTTCTGCAAAGCTGCTCCTCTTGTTCTGAAGTGGCAGCTCGTTGTTATTCAGGATGACGGAGTCCAGACACCCCTGGAAGCCCCCCAGGACCTGAGTGCTCCTCTTGTCTGTGAGGCTGCGGACGTTCTCCACTTGTACCTGAGCCCCGAAGTAGATGGAGCTGTCAGCGCCGAGGGTCTGGTAGTAGAGGGGCGCCTTGCGTCGTTCCACGTAGCTATCATCCAGTGACAAGCTCGTGAAATTGCGGTTCAGCTCCAAAAAGACTGAATGCCAGTTTCCATCGTTCACCGTCCTGCCAGAAATTCCCAGGATTCCTGGGCCGCTTCCACAATCCAATTGGAACCACAGCTTCCCATCCACTATCTGCCGGAGAGAGACAAAGAGAGTCAGCGAGTCAGAGAGTCAAAGAGAGTCATGAGAGGAGCGACGTGTGGAGGCGACATATATACCATATATATATTACCGCCAAATATCACAACTCCTCTACTGCTCAATTGTGAGTGACGCCAAAATGGATGTCACATCTTCCCCTCCCTACAGTGTAATTGGGAGAATTAATAGTGATGACCTGTAAGGAGTCACAGGGGTTGAGTCACGCTACCCTGATCCCCCCCACAGTCCAGGTACATCATCACAAGGCATGGAAGAATAACCTATAATGATCTACTTGTACTATGAGACCTTAGTGAAGCGAGTGTGACTCCTCTCCGCCCTCGTGACTCCTCTCCGCCCTTGTGACTCCTCTCCGCCCTCGTGACTCCTGTTTCTCTGTGTAATACTGAATCTCCCAGTATATAATAGGACATCACTGCCATCCTGTCACCATCGGAGTGTAGGCCTTATCTTTACATTACAAATTTGCAAATAAAAGAAGTATTCTGATTGGTAAATGTAGGTGACCGCATAAAAAAGACAGAAAATTGCCTGAAAAGTATGAAGTCGGGGTATATAAATACAGCTGAACAGTCTATAGCCTTCTGGGTGTATTTCATGGTTCTGCCAGCGGGAGCCGTCATCACTCACAGCAAGTGACAGGAGTTTAGAGGTCAGATGTCAGCGCAGTTACTCCTTCAAGTGTGAGGAGACGTCTGGCCTAGTCCTACACTCGGCCTACACACAAATACTACTACGAGGGTGATCCCTGACAGGGATCAGGTAACACCAGGCAACGGAGACCCTCAACCCTTCTGTCAATGGTGATGGAACTATGAAACTCTTTTTGGTGACATGGCAAATGTATAGAGGTCACTATTAGTGAGGACAGTGATTAGTTACCTCAATGAATTATACAATAACGGTAGCTCACAAGAATTCGTAATCCAGGATCAGTAAAAATGCTCAATGATTCGAGAAAGGCCTCTATACTAATGATCAATGAACAAGGAGGCCCATATTTGCTCATGTTCGAATTTACACACATTCAAGGAAACTTTCTACATTTGTCTTATAAACAAAAATCACAGTTTTTGGTCATTTATAGGGTGAGCACATAGGGGGTTTTAGCTGCTGCGTTTAGCACATATCTGACGATTATGTGGTAGTGGAATGATGTGGCACGCCACTAGTTGCCTGGTGACCCAATCTCTATATAAAAAGGCTCAGTCTTTTATCAGTTTGGTCCAGGTTGTATGTTATCTCTATGCCGAGAGGTGGTCCAATAGCGAAGAACCCCCATCAATGACATACATTGCCGTCAAATGGAGTGAGAGGTGGATCATGGAGTAACAACATGGCTCGTCATTTGTGTGAATGGGTTCCCTGTTTTCATTATCGGTTGGTGTTGTAGCAGAGGGTAATGGTAAAATGAAATTTGTCAGATTGGTGGGAGCCCAACTGTTGGGACTACCACTAATCACGAGAATGGGGGTCCTGTTTTTACTTACTGATGGGGCAGCAGGTCGAGTATGTGTCCTGCTGCTCCATGTGAGGGGTGAATATTGCAGACACTCCCATAGTACTGAATGTCATGGCAGTAGGCCTACTCGACCATCCACTACATCAATTAGTAAGAACAGGAACACTTATTTTTGTGAAACGTTGGGGTCTATTCATGTGATTGGGGGAGGTCCAGCAGTTGGACCCAACACCAATAAGATTATTACCCCCAATCCTTTGAATAAGGGATAACAACCAAACTTGTTTCAACTCCTCTAATGTTGAACATAATTGAAGAACTGATTTCCGGCGCCGAAAACTGTCTCAGTCATGTGATAGTTGCACCAATCCTATACCTGTGTTATGATCACATGGCCACCCAAAACTCAACAATGAAATCTTCAGCAAGCAGAGATCTTAATATCAATAATTGCAGAAAGTATGTTTAAAAACTGTACAACTTTTTTTAAAATCTAATTTGCTGATTGCTCCCCTCGCGACCCCCCCCCCCCCCCTTCCCACCACACCAGCTTCTGAATATCATCTGCCTGTCCCACAGCACATCTTAAAATCCTTCTGGGAGCACATCAGCCATACAGGGTCCATCTGTAAGTCCATATACTTAATGCCTACAAGATGTCGTGGAATTGTGTCTACGTTATGGCGGGTGAATCTAATTAAAATGTTGCTTGTTTCACAATCGGGCCGTCATCCAACTACGAGATTAGCCAAAATATGTCTGAAGTCCTGACGAGAAGAATCCCGGGTAACACGTCTCCTTAGCTTCTTGCCAGGAAGATTCCTTTTACCACCCAGACGAGGAGACGGAAAGGTGTAACATAAAGAGGAGTCGCGGCTCCGGCCACAGCCAAAAGCTGAAGGTGATTTCGCAACAAATTAGGATTCCGGCCTAGATGCTCTAATCTCATTATACATCTTAACCTCGTTCATTTCACCAGCAGATGTTTAGAGAAAGGATACGACCCTTCCCATATGTTCCAGAATGATTTCCCAAGAATATGTGTTAGGGAAGCCGTTTCAATCATGTAGATAATTGAGAAGGAAAAATGACTTTCAGGATTGTTCTACTTGTCCAGTCTCATGGAGATTGGGATGTAATTAAAGGGTTGATAATAAGGGATGGCCCCTCAAAGGGATCACCGAAACCAAAGACACAGACTTATAGAATAGAATATGGGAAACCCCTTGAGGTCCAGGAACTCCTGGTTCCCACATCTTACTAGGGCAGATTTACTTACCCGGTCCATTCGCGACCCAGCGGCGCGTTCTCTGCGGTGGATTTATTAAGGTGGCGCTGCTGCGCTGAAGTCCCCCGAAACACACTGGAATACACCGAGCCAGGCTGAGTGAAGGTAAGTGCAAGCTCCGCAACAGATTTTTTTTAAAAAATGCGGCGGTTTTTCCGAATCCGTCGGGTTTTCGTTCGGCCACGCCCCCGATTTCCGTCGCGTGCATGCCAGCGCCAATGCGCCACAATCCGATCGCGCCACAATCCCGGGGCAATTCAGGGGAATTCGGCGCAAATTGGAAATATTCAGGTAACATGCCGGGAAAACGCGAATTGGGCCCTTAGTAAATGACCCCCACTGTGTTCTGGGGGAGTTACTTTATCAAATTTAGTCTCTTTTGCGGCTTGAGTTGGCTTTTTCCCATTTGTATGAGAAGAAATTAGACTAATTTGTTTTTGTAACCTTCATTATATTATACCTTCATACCTGAAACCAGAAGTGTATAAAGGCAGATGTACACTGAGGACTTTTTTCTCTAGTCCTAAATTCATTGTCCAGACATCGTAAGAGACATCGTCACCCAATTGCTTCCAAAGTTGCCCTTAGAACTTGGGAAGAGTCAAGGGGCTGCAATACACAACCAGGAGCAGATTTCCCTATCAATTATCCCTCGAAACTGCATGAAGCCCAAGGGTCCCACATGGCGGTGAGATTCACTGACCCAACTGTTAAAATACTAACGGGTCAGGGAATAAGGCCCCTTTCACACTTGCGTTTTTCACGCGCGTTTTCTGCGCGTGCTTTTGACGCGCAGAACTTGCATTGCACTCTGACCCATTGTAATCAATGGGTCTTTTCAGACTTGCATTTTTTTTCATGCACACACGCGCGTTTTTTGTAACGCGCGTTTAAATCTCGACATGGTCTACTTTTGCAAGTCACGCGCGTGAAAAACGCACCATACAAGTCTATGGAGTCGCATCAAAAACGCATCGCACTCTGAGACACTTGCAAGTGCAATGCGTTTTTCACGCATCAATTGCCATAGAAAAGATAGAGCTCAGTCCTGAGTCCATTTCACGCGCGTTTTCTGCGCGTGAAAAACGCATTGAAATTGCATTGAAATTGCATCAAAAACGCGCGTGAAAAACTGAGACACTGAACAAACTCTGACTGAAAACTGATTGCACTCTGATGCAAAATGCGCGTTTTTCACTGACCAAAAACTGATCGCACCCTGATCAAACTCTGACGTGAAATGCAACGCGAGTGTGGAAGGGGCCTAAGGGAGTACCGGGATGGAGACCCATCTCCTCCTTCTCTGTATCTAGATTCTTCCTATCTGTCTAACCAGAGAGGACAATAATTGACGGAACGAAGGAGGAGAATGGCACTGGACACTGTCACATCACACCAAGAAAAAGCCTCCTTCCCCCACTTTCTGGTTCCCCCTGGGCAGTACATACCACAGGGCGGCCAACTGGTGGGAGGGTAGGTTATCAGTGGTGGCCATACTTGTCTGTCCAGTGAACTTGCATTCCATTGCTGTCACCAAATCTGCCCCAGCATGCAACCCATCCCTGGTGACAGCATAAGAAAAGACACAATAGAGGAGTAGGTAATGGGTCAAGTCACGAAATATGGAGGTTGGTGTGATGGATATTGGGGTCAGAGTAGTAGTATAGTAGGGAGCAGTGCAGGACTGCAGAATTTGATGGCGCTGTATAAATAAAGTTTATTATTATTATTATTATTATGATAGAGTGCCCACTAGGGTGTTACATGGATCATGATTAGTCTGATCCTCTTCATCTATAAAACATGTATTATCTCGATGTGGGGGCCACTCAAGCCTCAATGGGACTCGTTTACTAAGGATCCGAATGGCGCACTTTCATTGGGTTTCCCGAATATTTCCGATTTGCACTGAATTGCCCCGGGAATTTGGCGCACGCGATTGTATTGTGTCGCATCGGTTTTCACCCGACAGAAATCGGGGGGGGGGGGGGGCGTGGCCATCAGACAACCCGACGGATTCAGAAAAACTGCAGAATTTAAAAAAGAATTTGATCACGCACTTACATGCACTGGGATGGAGAAAGTGAACTCCGGCGGACCTCGGCGCAGACCTGAATCAGCTTCGGACAGCGCACCGCGGGATCGCGACTGGACCTGGTAAGTAAATGTGCCCCAATGTGTTTTCCCAGATTGTGTTGAATCCCTCAGAGTAATGACCAAGTGAAAAAACCCCAGTGATCGCCAGAGGTATCACTGATATCAGTAATGCATTTCTCCAGCAGCGGCCACTGCAGGACAAACGTGGTATTACATTACATATTCATGCTGAGTCCTCCAGGAGGAGCTTATGCAATACCTTTCCTCTCTGGTACTAGAAGGTTATTCAGGCCCTCACGTGGTCCCATATACCTTGATGGGTGGTAACGGGAGTACAGAATGTCCTTACTACTCTTTTCTTTTAAATATTAAAAAAAAAACTAATAAAATCATTAAAGTCATTTAAAGTTTTTTATCCTTTGAGGTCCTATTAAAGCAATTCAGGCATAAAAAACATCATATTTCTATGTGAGGGGTCTCAGAGCTGGCGCTCTCTGTGGAGGTTAGACATAGTAATTAATTAGAGAGGACGAGGTGGGAGGAGGGCGGGGGAGAATCATATAATAAACCATGTAATTTCGGAGACCTCCGCCTGTGACTTTCCCAATACCGTGTGTGTATAATTACATCGTAATCTGCCGATGCTCTATTTACACCTCAGCCAATAGCTGTTTACGCCGATGAATGGCACGTATGATTTTGGGTTATAGGCGACACACTGAGCCCAAATATGAAGCGGAGATCACAGAGAGTCAGGAACGTTTACTTAAAGGCAAACAACTAAAAAACTGATCACGGGTCTGTCTGGTTGTACTAATAATCTCAGCGTTTTAATGTAGTGAATATAAATATTGAATTACACATCCCGATCCACCTGGTGCAGGAAGAAAATTCAATTTGAAATGAAAGCTACTGTACTAGCAGCCATATTTGATGGAAAATTAGGTCTATGGTTTTTACTATGAGGCTTAATGTTATATAAAGTTCCATATATTGTATATATTTTATATGTAATGTGTGAAGCCAAGAGGTTTACTAAACGGAAGTGATGTCATCATGCAGGTATGATGTCACTGTACTGGATCTTAATAGCTAGTCTTTAATATTACACTTAGTTCGACACTTCTAGACCTCCATTGTAACACACTGGGGAATGAGCTCCCTCTAGTGGTAGCTGCAAGAAGACAGAATTTTTTTAAAATTTCCCTGTCTAAGCAGGGGATTTGGAGCTTTGTATCAGGAACACGAAACTGTGACCGATATAGAGATATATGAAGAAATGAATTAGAATTTGCATAATGGGTATTACATCATTTTATCATCGGTTGCAACAGAATTACATAAAGGGGTCATCAACTTTCAGCAAATATTTGATATTGTTTGTGTAACGCCTAATTGTGCCATTCCTAGGTTATTCCTTCGGAATTCTCATGAAATTCTGTTATAGTTTCCCGTGTGAAAAGAGGTGTGTCCCTCATAGCCCTGATTGGACAATATAAGAGTGGGGATTGGCATTCCCTTACTAGTAACACCCACTTGACTACTTCTAGAAGTAGTAGCGACGTTTTACACCTTACCAAAAATACACAAGGGTGTAACCCCCTTAAAAGGAAGACCCATTGTGTCTGGTGTAAATTCACTATGCCAAAACATTGGAATCTATGTTGATAAAATCTTAAGACCTTTTGTGTTGTCACTGCCTTCGTATATCAGGGACACCACTGATCTGCTGCGACACCTGGAGGGGATCCAGGTAGACAATGGTGTACAACTTGCGAGTATAGACGTGGAGGCGCTATACTCCTCGATTCCGCATAACAAAGGAATCGAGGCAGTGGGATCCTTTCTCTCCACAAGGGGCAGACAATTTGGTCCACACAATACCTTTGTAGTGGAACTTTTACAATTTTCCCTCACGCATAATTTTTTTCTGTTTGACAGGAAATTCTACCACCAGCTCAGGGGCACTGCGATGGGGAGCCCTTGTGCCCCCACCTACGCAAACTTGCTCCTGGGCTGGTGGGAGAATACTATGATTTTTTGGAGACTCCCCTCCAAGAATGTTGAAAGTGTGGGAACTTTTCCTTAGATATATCGACGATATATTTGTACTCTGGAGGGGAGACAAGGAGTCTTTCTGCACATTTGTTAGGAGTCTGAATGATAACGATATTGGACTTCGATTCACCTGTGAGATCCATCCGGATGAATTACCATTTCTGGATGTTATATTAAAAAGACAACCAGGGAAGCCTACAAACCTCAGTATTTCGCAAACCTACCTCGACAATGCCCTGCTGGGTGGGAAAGTAACCACCCAGGGCACTGTGCAGGGTATTCCTAACAGGCCAATACCTCAGAATGAGACGCACATTGTAGTAACAACAAGGACTTTAGCTCTTCTCGGAGGATCTAAGGAACAGTTTAGGAGAGGGGTATCCGGATCACTGCCTTCGACGGCACTTCCATTTTGCGTCCATAAGACAAGACAGGATCTCCTGACACACAAAAGAGACGGATAAGGGGGAGACTAAACAACCGGTAAGAATGGTCCCACATTTGATAATGGGCAGAACAGGCAAAAGATTCTGTCTATCAACGCCACTGTCCATTTTATGCATGGACCAGACCTAAGGACGCTATTGGAGACAGACCTGCCATCACTTTTAGAAGGGGAGATCAATCGGGACGGGTGGTACATAGCCCACTAAGGCCCCCACTCAGAGTGGAACATGGCTTGACCGCAAAGTATGCGGGTGTTTCAAATGTAGCGGATGCATAGCATCCCTATATAAAGACGGGCAAAACCTTTCTTGGAAGGAACGACAATAAGATCTATACAATTAGAGACTTCATAAATTGTAGATCAAAGGGGGTGATCTATAAAAGCGACATGTGCATGTGGACTCGAATACATAGGGAAAACCATCCAGAGTTCCGTAGAGGATTGGGGATCACCTTGGGTGATATTGCAAATAATCGAGACACCCCGATCGCACGGCACATACACCTGGCACACAACGGACAAGCTCAGCGATAAATTCATGGGATTTTTGGTACCCCCCCCGCTGAGAGCGGTGACTGGGACCGGAGGGTGCTACAAAAGAGAGGCAAGGTGGATCTACCTACTGAATACGGCGGCACCTAACGGTCTTAATATACAGATGCAATATGCATGCTTCATTTAAAGATGCATGCTATTCTAACCCTCTCTGAACACAACTTCGATATAATATGCTTAACAACAATACTCTATGTCTTTCCCTATGTGGTGTAAGGGAATGGTTCACTACATTGGGATACCTAATACCCGGTGTCATCATTTACCGACGATCTGCCAATGTCGGCGCACTCCGGTGCGCTGCTTATAGCCTGTGTTTGATAGGATAAGCCTTGCCATTCTAAATAGAAGAAGTATGCAGCAGATCCGCAATATAGACATGCGGATGCAGCATCAGTGGTTGCTTAGCAACCTACAAACTTGACCGCCACCCCGGAAGTGACGTACAACACTTCCGGTTCGTCAACCAGTGGGTCACGGACGACAGGTAACAAGTAGTATGTGACGAGCCACTGGGGGACCTATCGGGAGAGTCCACCGTGAACGGAGACGTCACGGGGGCGGGGCCGTTCATTTTAAAATCGAGCTCACACATTGGAAAGGCGTCACACCCAAGCCACTCGTGTGAACATGAGGCACGTCGGTGAGAGAGGGCACTCCCTCCCACCCGATACCTCTTCTGGAACAACCACGGACCCCTATGGTGAGGGTTGCGACGCTTTCTTGGCAGTTTGTTCGGCGGCACTGCATCTAAACTAAATTAGTGTCTCCACACCTTTGTTTTACATAGGGCCATTTATTCATGTACTCTCCCTCTGATGAAGCCTGATGGTGGAAACGCGTCAGGGAGGTGTGTTTTTGTGTATTACTGAAGACAGGACAGAATTTTGGGACTGCCCTGTCAGGCAGGGCGGAGAGTCTTTTGGGGTGTAGGGTATATAGATCACATCTCACACCTCCCCCATGGAGTCCATGAAAAAACAGAGGATGGACTCTCTCCCGCCCATGACCCTTTAATAACTGGCTACACTAAGAGGGAGGTAGTGTGGAGACAGAGGGGCTTCCTACAGCTCAACCCCTCAGGTCGTGTTCTCTCTCAACTGTCAATCTCCAGCTTCTTCTGAGGTCAGTCCAGATTTATATATATGTGCTTTCTCTCGTTGATTTTGCACAAGGGTGCTATTGTTTGGTGCGCTATTTGTATCACTATTGTATGTATGTGTGAGTTTTTGGTACTTTAGGTACCTTTTAGAGGAATTTATTAAATTTATACCTTTTTAACTGTCAAAATATTTCGTCCTGCTGAGATCTTTGATATACATAGTGACAGTATCATTTTTGCAAAATTTCGCTATTTTTGACTTACTTCTAGAAGTGACGGCACAATGTCTTGAACTGCCCCATGTTGACTTCTTGAACTGCCCTATGTTGACTTACCTTCAAGATCATGCAGGGGTTGGATCTGGTGTACATGATGATGGCGCTGTTCTGCAGAGTCCGCATCCGTAGGCCCAGTCTGAATTCATCCCTCTTACTGCTCTCCGACAACCGGTATTTGATATAGCTGTTTCCAGCGAAACTCAGGGAGGTGTGTCCTAAAATTATAAGCAGAAACATCATATTATATTCACATGAAAGTCATAGTCTAGTCATAGTCTACTTCGTGTAGCATATCGAAACATAAGAAAATCTACCAAGACTAATAAATTATTGACTGGGGTGACAAAGTAGTATATTGTGGGGGGTCATCTGTCTTTTGGTGAGGGGACTCTGGAGGGCTCATCCTGTCCTGTATTATGCACACATACTCCATTGATAAGGATGGTACTGTGTAATACTTCATTTCACCTGTGGTGGCGCTGCTGGAAAACATTAACAATGGCTATGAGATTACTCCTGTGCCGGCAGGAGGACACCATGTAGTAAGTGTTAGATATTGACTCTGGAGAGTTGTATAACCATTTATGTGTGTTAGTTAGTAGCAGCAGGACTATGAATTATATTCCAAGATCGTATCTTCTCCAAGTGCAATGAATGTGTTGGCTCTGTGCTCTCTCTCTGCATCGAGCTTCTCCGCAGCCCATTCCCTCTGCTCTGAGAGGAGTGGCCTTGGACCAGTTCAATGCAGAAAACATGCATTTGGAAAAGCAACAAGAAAAGCAACAATCCTGGAATATAAATCCATACATCACAGTCCTGCTGCTACTAACACAATGTCATGATTACACAGATATAAGACTGCATAGGGTCAGGTACCCCTGGGATATGTGGATGGGGATATATGATAACCTGCATAGGGATGCATGATGTACACTTACCCCTATAGGGCATTTTTTAATGGGTGGATCTTAACTTTTGATCCAACTACAATCAGAACATGTTCTGAGGTTTCGGTCTATACGGTCATGATTTTCGGAACGCTGTATGATGCACCTCATGGAACTTCCAGCATTGAATTTGATTCCCTTCCCCCCTCGCCCCAGCCGAGGCCTTTGCCTTTGTCTCACACTTATTACCTTTGGGTTTTTGGACAAGGAACATCTGTAGCCTTTTCATCTGGAAATAAATGTTAGAACCTTCAGGCAGATTTCATAATATTCTCTGTATAATAGATTTTACCTGAGCATTCTCCCAGTTTGCCTGGTGGGCACTGGCAGATAAATGGTCTCCGGCTGACTTCATACCCCACGCATTGCATATCCTCGGGACACGGCTTGTTCAAACATGGATCTGCAGATCCCGGGCAGAGTCCACCTGGAAAATATATGAAGTGGTCTTATGCTCATACAACAAAGATGGCTGGTGATTCTTAAGATTCCCAACACAGTATACTACGCACAGTTAGACCACCATCCACATGGCACAAGATAACTTGTTGGGGAATATGTGGGTCCAATATACTGATCTCTCACTGAGCTGCATAAAAAAGGTCCATCAAGCCATACAAACAGTGCACAAGTATGTGGTCCATCAAGAGGATCTCTGAACCGGAAGGTCCCTTAAGGCTCAGAGATTGATTGATGGCTTCCCTGTGCTGAAGCTTGAAAGTAACCCACATTTCTCCCAGCTCCATCTCTTAAAACCTAGTACAAACCCTAAATCGCCCTGACAGGAGTCCTTAAAGTCAACCGATGACATATCACATTGCACCTTGAAGCCATAACGGCACACAACAGCGGTAGAACTGAATGGTGAAGCCGGGAGCTGATGGCTTTCTTCTTCATCACATTCAACTCTTTAAACATCTGGAGGAAGCAGATAGAGCTGACATCTTGGCTAATGCTCCAACTGCCTGGGACAGTGGGATAAACCCCATAATCCAGGACTGTCCACCTGAATCCAGGATGGTTGGGAACTATACAGGAGATCAGTAGTCCTCAACATGTGACTATTGGCTGGGGTTAAAGGGAACCTACCACCACAACTCTACCTATAAAGGTAGGATGGTGGTAGGTGGATCAATGGGACATGAGGATAAGCCCTTTTAGGGCTAATACTCCTCCCAATGCACTTTTTTAGTAACTTTTATCAGACTTTTATGCAAATTGTTATTCGGACTGGGGCTGGAGTACCCGCATCTGAGGTTACATGGCGCGGCTACTCCACGCCCGCGTGCCTCTTTTCTCCTCCACTCACCATCTTCGGCGCGCAGCGCCCGTACGACACGCCCTCGTCCGACGATCCTGCCGTCTGTGCATGCGCAGAACAGCAGGCCCGCGCCTGTGCAGCCCCGGCTTCGGAGCAGCAACCGCGCAGGCGCGGGCCTGCTGTTCTGCGCATGCCAAAGGTGGTGAGTAGGAGGAGAAAAGAGGCTACCGGGGCGTGGAGTAGCCGCGCCATGTAACCTCAGATGCGGCTACTCCACACCCCAGTAGCCGAATAACAACATTTGCATAAAAGTCTGATAAAAGTTACTAAAAAAGTGCAGGAACGTGAGGATTAGCCCTTAAAAGGGCTATCCTCACGTCCCATTGATCCACCTACCAACCGATCTACCTTTATAGGTAGATTTGTGGTGGTAGGTTCCCTTTAATGTACAACTCCTACCAAGAAGCTTTGATGCAATATCTCAGCTGTACAGTAGGCCTGGAAATTTTGGAAGTACACGGACCAGTTCCTTGAAGTTGTTGGAGAATTCTAGCATATAGGATCTTAGCTCAGGGCTATTTTAATTTCGCTAATCTGTTATGAGAAGTAAATCTTCCAGTATAACAATGGTGAAATATATTAACTTGAAGTGAAATATCCAGGAGATCTTTTCCTTAAACACTTGTCATCTGGAAGTCCTACTTAACTTCCTATGCCATCAATTACGGCCTCTGATGGAAGGTTGAAGTCTCGTTGACACGAGAGATGCTCGCTTCCCGTCTACTGCCCGGCCTTGGATTACTCAGATAAATATATATTTTTCTTCAGAAATGGGTAAATTACTGTTTTCAGAAATGGCATGGTTCAATTACTAACCCAGACGAGGTTGAGACTGACTGAGATTCTGTGCTATCATCTCCTCTGCCCCATTGGAACGATGTGACCATAAAGCGTTCTCCGGGCTGTCATCGCTTTAGGATGATGATTCAGTATGGAAAAATCCAGATTTAGATGGAAGGATTTACTCTCTTATTTGGACTAATATCATCTGGATCTGCCGTATATAGAGCCTTCTCCTCTACTGAACATTACTATCCCTGTGTCTGAGTTCTAATATGAGGGCCTGTACTTAGTACCAATATAGGAGTTTGTTGATGTTCAGTGGTCACCACTGGTCTTATGGTTGACAAGGCTATGGGGGGTCTTATGTCTGGTGCTGTTAACAGGGTCCTGTGGCTGCCACTCTCATATGAGGTTCATATGAATGGTTCTAAGTTTCTCATACTGTCTCAGCCCAGTGGTTGGTACTGTTATAGGGTTTCTGTGGATAACAACATGTTATGGTCCCCTGCCTAGTGTTGTATTGGGGGTCCCAAGGCTGGTGCATTGATGCATGTCCTATTACTGGCGATGTTATGAAGTCTCTCGATGGTCATGATATGGTGGTACCAAAGCCGGTATTGTAACAGGGCTTCTGTGGTTAACAATTTTATTGGGTCTAACGCCTGGCAATGTTATGAGGTCTGGAAGTCACTCTATGGTGGTACTAAGGACAATATCTTGGCCAATGTTAATAGGGCCAAGTGGCTGATGAGTGAAGGTCCCATAATGTCGATTTTTCTGAGAGTCATACTATAGTAGCCCTGTGGATGGTACTACTAAGGGGGTTCTGTTTCTGACAATATTATTGGGTCCTTCACATTGGTAAATGTGGGAAAGGAACCCTAACAATGGCTCTGATATAAGGCAGTCATTCTATATCAGCCCTAATGTTGTTGACGTTGTTAGTGGGTCCTATGTCTGGTAATGCTGTGGAGTGGTTATTCATGAAGGTACTATGATTGGCGCCATTAGGTTTTACCTATGGGTCTGTATTAAGGGTCTTATGGTGGTCACATTATAAAGGTCTTATGGCTGACACGGTTATGATGGTTCATCTGACTCTGCTACGAAGCTCCGGGTCTGTAACGTCACCATTGTTCTGTGCCCATTTCTATTGTGTATGTGGATCCTCTTACAGGAAAATTTGTGGGATTGGCTCTGGTATGGAGGTCCTGTTATTTGTTGGTCCCATAGCTGGAACAGTAAGGAGGCCTTGTGGCTTGTAGGTGGTGCAGTCCTTGACTTTTGTCTAATTTGTAGTCATATAAAATGGCTACCATTTTCAAAATTGGCCAACCCTTGGCCAAGCAATAGCCATTCTCTACGTGCCACATCCTAGCAGGTCATACCAGGAGAACCAATGGAGAACAAGGGTCCAGTAATGTAATTAAAGCCCAGAGAAATTTCCCGACATTGGCATTGTCTATTTTCCGGCGTGTCACTGTATTCTTCAGCCTCGCACTCCCTGAAGAAATTCTGCAAATGTCAACATATGTTTATTCATATAGCCGCTTATTCATTCCAGCGACGCATCTGATAACTATTAATGCTGGAGAGTTTTGCATTTCAAAACACATTGATAAGACTAAAACAAACTAATTGTGATGTTTCGAAACATGTCGGGTTCTGAGTTTTAACAATTTCCCACCTCGGCGCTTATATTCAGCTGGAGGAGCTAGCCATCCCATGCCCTTGGAACGCAACCCGCCTGATGCCGTCTCATCTCAGATCTATTGACTGTATAATTCACAGCCAGTGTTCTCTGCTATCAGCCACTGCAGAGTGGACCCCATCGGCCACATATTTGGACATCAGTACTAAATCAACCTATAGGCCACTTCAACCATCCCAACCCAAAATCATCATGCAAATGCCCCTCCTGCTAGCGAAATGGATTGCAGAACAATCCCCCAAAAGGACTTTTTGGCATATCATCAATCCTTTTAGGGTTTTTTTAAGTAAATGTGGTCATGGTGGTGGTGGGGAGGTCCTCTTTTTAGGAGAAACATCTCTTGACTAGAGTGCAAAAGTGTTACTAAAAGAATCTGCCTCTCTGGAGGACTTATCCTGTAATTTATGATACAGACAGACCTTTGATGTTGTCGGCCATTGTGTAATACATCATTTATCCTGTGGGGGCACTGCAGAGAAATACAAATATTACAGCTCATAAACTAAAGTTCATCACTAGAGGTCCCAACAGGGGGCTGTTCTTATGGTATGTGTCTTTATCAGAGGACCCTTCCATCCAGCAGGGATTGTCAAAAACTATGTTTTTTTGACTCATTCTCCTACAGTCCTATCTCTGGATTTAACATTACTCATAAGAAATTCATCTCTGGAAGCTTCCTGTGTATTCATTTGTCACTCTGCTGCGTGATAAACACTGGTTCATCTCTACGTCAAGAGCTCAGACTCGTGGCACTCGGCACCAGATGTACCCTGAAACTTTAATGTGTGACAGATGGAAGAGTGTGGCCTTTCACATTGGAGAACGCCAACAGAAAATTGAAGAACTATGTGAAATTCTATAAAAAAATCTCATAACTTTTTATTTTGGCTTTATTGTGGGTGTGGATATTGGCAGCCCAATCCAGATTTATAAGACACTACTTCTACGCCTCTTATGTATAACATAAATGATTAAAACTTTTTAAGAGTGGGAACTTAAGCCTAAAGGTATAAGTAGTATAGTGTTGACAAGTTTACCCCTACATGAGTTGAGGGTCCGTTTGGTCTCTTTGTAAAAAACCAAGTTGGGCCTTTAGATACCACCTCGGACACTGCTCTTTTCAATAACTCCTAAATAAATCAAATTTAAAAAATGGTGATATCATATCATAAGAGTGAGTCACATCGTAAAAAAAATCCAAATTGCCCCTCTATTCCTCATCTTGGCCTATGCTTTTTTAGCCGAGCCTAAGAACAGTGGGGCACATTTACTAACCCGGTCCTGTCGCGATCCAGTGGCGGGTTCTCCAACGAGGATTCGGGTCTTCCGGCGATTCACTAAGGTCGTGCACCCGATGTCCACCAGGTGTCACTGCTGCGCCGAGGTCCGCCGGAGTTCACCACCCAATTCCTGGTGCAGGTAAGTGCCTGTCAAGCGACACATTTTAAAAAAAAAAAACACGGTTTTTCAGAATCCGTCGGGTTTTCCGATGGCCACGCCCCCCATTTCCGTCGCATGCAACCCGGCGGCGATGCGCCACAATCCGATCACGTGCGCCAAAAATCAAGGGCAATTCGTCGCAATCCGGTCATTTTCTGGAAACCCGACGAAAAAGAGCGATTCGGGCCATTAGTAAATGTGCCCCATTGTGTCATTTAGCCCAATGCACTTTTATCCAATCTGAGTAGCCTTTAGAAAGCTAAAGTCTTGATCCCGCCCCCGAGGAACATAAATGGATTAATATATACACACACTTCTTGAAAGGATCCTCTGCTACAAAAAGAGGGAATTTTTATGGCATATAGACACTTTAATTACTAAACTTTGTAACTGAATTGGAGGAAGGTATTGAGTGTTAGTTTTTAGGTCTTATCTAACCCCGAAAATAAACAAGTGGACCAGTCTGACCCTAGTACTGAAATCCATGTTTCTCATATAGACGCCATTTCTACTCCTGGTCTGTAGTTATAGTAAATGAAGTAGAGCGCAGATCATACGTTCCCATAGACAGAGGAGCTGAGCCGTGTTACGTTGCGGGTTCGGCCACATTCCTGTGTGTTCAGCACATGGGAGACATATGGCATTGATCAACTCAATATGTTCTAGATTACATCTAATTTAGATGTTCATGTGTCTTCACTAAACCTGATTATAAGATGCAAGGCGGTGGGATTAAACAACACTGCAGAGCTGCCATTTTTTACGAGGGTGACCCCCGCGCTTACATTTACCATTGCTCGGTTTGTTACACTTTCACATCTGCTTTTTCATTACCCAAAAAAGAATTCATGCAGTCAGCAGGTGCCGTCTGTGCTCCGTAGCTGGAATTATGCTACATCCCATTATTTCTTGTGGAATTTAACCCTTGTTTTATACATTGCCTTTAAATGGCCTCCATATTGTTATTACATGGTTAGAATTTGGCATCTGTTCTTGCCATACAGTTTTATCCTCAGCACTTAAAGGGGTCGGCCACTTTACCTCATGTTTTTGTAATGTGTGTGTAAGTGTGGGGTGGGGGGCAGGATATTAGGCAATTTACCAATATACATCTATTATTAGTTCTGCTCCGCTTTCTTGATATGTAAAGTGAAGCCTCCAGTCTTTTACCTCATCAGCCAGGGATTCCTGTCCATAAAATGGCCGCAGATGGAGGGTCATGTGATCTCTAACTGCCAATGAGCAATCGCACTGCCAGGACCTTATTATAGTATTCATGAATATCAACTCAAGGTCCTGGCAGTGCAATTGTTCATGGACAGACAGAGATCACATTTCAATAGGGGGGAACTGGATCCCCCCTACTGCAGAACCAAAGATAGGGGCATGTAAAATTACTCTCCCCCTTTTGGTGTCTAAAAGGGACTCTTCTCTGTTCATAAATCTGAGGCAGCCCAAGCATTTTTGGGTCCCTGTTTTCATCATGGGATAGGAGACAACCTCTATCTTTCCGAAATTTCTATTGTATCAATGTCTCCTTTCCACAAATTCTACAGCATTACAATATATTATAGTACATTCTTTTTATATTATTCCGTTTTATATTTACTGATGCAAATGCAAAAAGGAAATGGAACAGGAAACGTTTCATCCCTCGATAAACCATCCAGGATTCCATTAATGACCTAGTTAAGGTCGGAGCAAACACTACAATGGGAAGTGAAAGCAAAACAGTGAATGTCACACGGCTGGGAATTAATACGCGGCGGAATTTTAAGCAATTAGACTATGTCATAATAATATGACAGGAAAATGTGAAAATCATCCGTGTTTCAACACCCCACCCCCTTAAGGCTTCAGTCTTTCAATTTGTGTCCACGAGAATCCATTATTTCCGTAAGTCTTATAAACACCAGGTTGGCATCTATTCGGGCTAATGTATTCTTTAATTTGTTTTCAATAGGCAACCTATGTTTAGAATCTCGGGCCGTACAAGAGGAGATCATCCGTATTCCCCCGCCTCGGCAATCCTGATGAATGACGAAACAATGGCCCCAGCTGTTCCTCCGCTATTAGTTTTCTTGGTTAGACCTACGGCTCTCGAGCAATATGTAATTAGACTCAGACAGCTACCACCGATTTACCGTGATTTTCTAAAAATACTCAACCCTACAATCATTCGCGGCATGGAGCGGAGCAAGGGAATAGCTAATACATTGGTTGCTTAGTTTTCTGCTTATTGAAGCGTTTTTTTTGGCCACTTGTCACGTCAAACACAAAAATACTTGACTGTTCTATTTAAAGTATGGGTTCCGGTTTAGTAACCCTCAGACTCTACTAGGTAGATCCCTAAAGATGGTGAACCTTTTAGAGACCGAGTGCCCAAACTACAACAAAAACACAATTACCGACACAATTTCCGACATGGCAAATCAAGCGGCAACTTATTTTTCCCAGCTTTGTCACAGATTTCAATCTTATTTGTATCCTGAGGACACCAATACAATAGAAATAACGTAGATATATTTGGATTATTATTGTAACCACCCTCTGGGGTCCCCTGAACAAGAAAAATTGTGGGGTCAAGGCAGGAGCAGCAATGATAATCCAGTCCTTTCCACACCTTCTAACTCATCCTACTGTAGTTCCGGACAACCATAGATGTGTCGCTTTAAAATACTTCTTACCACAGCACAACCTGGGTGGCCTGGGACGGTGAGAGGTGGCCTTTAGGCCTGTCTGATGAACTCTGTGCCGCGGTGAAGACCTGGGCTCTCACTGCCATCCTTGCACCTCTGGTAACCGTGGCACAGGTTTGCCACCACTGCCCTAAATGGTCTGTATAGGGCCTTTTGTTTTCCTATCCCAGTGTAACCCTTGTTTGTCTCACTTCTGATGCATTGTGATATTGGGGGACAGCTAATGTGGAAATAGTAATCAAGGCAAAGTTGTGGTGGAATGAGATCACCAATCCTTGAGAGTTAGGGAGCTATCAAGACCTCTAAGGCCAACACTGTTGGGTACATGTGTACATGGGATTTAGGTTCCCTCATATCTCGCTGCCTCCGCACCCATGGCACCACTACCATCTCACAGGATATGCCTACTTTCAGGATAGGATTTCACAAAACCTTTGTTTTGACAATTTTCTATAAATTTTACTGGAATTTTTTAAAAAAAATTGGGATTCAGTTTAGTGCAGAACAAAAGTTGCAAGTAGATCCAGCATCTTACTATATGATCAGGCACCTATAGTAAAATAAGGGGGAGGACCAGTTTTGCCCAGGTTTAGGATCTGCTACTATTGGTCCCTTACAAACTCTGAAAAGGGGGAAATTAATGTTTGGGGTTATTGTTGATTACAACATCCACCACCTTACATCCTCATTGGGTATGTCTGCAGTAAGGGTACATAGTAGTGTGATGGATATTAGCTCCTAACAAAGTTTTCTGGCAGTGGACTATTTCCCTCTCCTTAAAAATACACGCATGCTTGGCCAAACTGGACAAATGGGTGCACATTAAGAATCGCTTTCCTCTATCTTTGATTTCAAGCACAAGATGCATTAGTCATTAAACATGCAATGTATGAACAATCCATATGCCCACTTACCATTACATATACACCGCACGTTCCTGTAAAACCGGGGACACACAAAGCTGATTCGGGCCGTGCTGTAAGTCATTAGCGAGTGGGAATCTATCGACAATGTCTGCTCACAATGTTGCTCTTGACAATCTAATCCCGAACAATTTTTTTCCAAGATGGTTGATATCCGAATTACATTTTCCAAATGTCGCCTTGCATTTGAGAGCTTCTGAATCAGATAGGCCGGCTTATAGAAACCTCCGCTCTGCATTTGTACGGCAAACAACATATCGAGTTGGTTTGTACCCGCCACCGGCTGAATGCTGATTATATACAGGCTGTCCTCCTTCTGCGTAAGAACTGCGTTGCGAAGGGTCCGTCGAAATCCATGCAAGTGAAGGCCAACAAAATCTTCTGGGGAGATATTCTCAAAGCGTATGGTGACAGCATTGTACAACATCTCCTGGATCAACTGCTCAACATGAACAGTGACATCTACCGAAACTTGATAGCGGCTATCACTAACCGATACGTTCAGGTTGTATTTGCCCCCATCAAGACCTCCAAGTGCGATAACTTTCCCATCATGATTATTTACTTTGAACAAACTTTTCTGCTCAGACTTGAGGCTGTAGGAGAGGACATCATAGACATCCTGATCGGTGGCGTGAATTTTGCCAATGACTCCTCCTGGGAAATCATCTTCCATGGTGACAATGTAAATCTCTAGAGGGATGGCAGAAGGTTTGTGGACGCTCTCTTCAATGACTCTTACATGGATGTAGGTTTGAGAGGCCATTGGTGGTTTCCCTGAGTCTTTAACCTGTTTTGAGACAGAGGTAAGTTATTGTCGTAATTGTCTTTTGGGAAAAAAAACAAACACTTTGGGCTTTTTCACCACCAGTCAGACTTTTCCTACTTACCCAAAACAGCTGTCTGCAAGAAGTTATTCTACTGCCCCTGAGGGTATAACCGACACCCAATGGTGCCCAAAAGAGCCCACAGACTACAAGGCCCATTGTGCTCTGGCTGGGTTGTGTTTATAGTGTATAGATTCTGTGACTCAAGCTACGTACACATGTGAACATAGTAGAGAAGTCTTTGGTTTGGCTCAAATACTCAAAACTGTTGTCTGGAAAATGTTATTGCTAGCCTATCCTCAGCTTTGGCTCCCATAATGAAGATGTTGGTGATACAGATAAAGCTTTAATACCTGTATGACAAGGAGATGCTCATTCGAGACTGTGTGTTGAAAGACAACCGCAGAACGTAAGACTCCCGACTGATCCAATAAAAACTTGCCACCTTCATTTCCACTGATTATGGTGAACGTGAACGGTGGACCGTTGTGGTATGAGTCTTTGTCGGTGACTACCAGCTGGAGAATACTTGTACCAGTGGGTTTGTTCTCCTAAAACATAAAGGTAACAATTATGGTATCTGAATATATAGCAGAACGAATGTCAACAAAACACTTTGTACACAATAGATGGTTCTATCTCCTTCGGTTTTATGGAGTTTAATGGAGAGAGCCACCAATATCCATATCTACCCCTTGCACGCAAACATTTTCATACTGTACTGTCCAGTTTTTATATGGGTCTAATCCATTTGAATGTCCGCTTTACCCACCACATCGTTTCAGAGCCATGCATTTGCCCAGCTTCCTATGGAGAGTGGAGGAGTGAGGAGCGCTCTCCTCCCCTTCCCATCTGCACCCAGCCATGTGCTACGCTGGGTACAGCCCAGGTGAGAACATGGTCGTTTGCAAGGGGCCTTAGTACGATCTTATCATGTAAGGTGGATATGGAGATATAAGCATTGTATACTGCTTCAATAACCATCTTAAACATAAGGCTACTCCTAAGGACTTTGTCTTAGGGCTTATTCACACTTGCAATGGCCATGCCTGTAAAATAAGCCCTTACTCTGTTGTTCTTTTTGGTCAAGCACCCTGCTATGGCTGAGGAACCTTTGGCTCAGGAACTCTACTCAGGAACATTATAGCTCAAGCACCCGACCAAGGAACATTATAGCTCAGACACCCTGATCAGGCTCAGTAACCTCTTTGCTCAGGTATCCCTAAATACAGATGTACAAACACAGGTTCAAGAATGCAAGGAACCCCATTGCTCAATCACCAATCCATGGGAAAACATGCTTTAAATACAATTTGTTCTGTGTGATTTATAAAATCTGAGACATATCGGAAGTACAGTAAGGACCAGAGCAGTTTGAATAGAGTCGATAATGTCCTCATAATATATGAGCCTATCCCTTTTCTTGTACATGTCCTCAATAATGTTCGGCAAGATGGATGTTATGTTGGTTCTTCAACCATCAGTTATGCAGAATATTCTCCTTTAAGCACAAACAAACATTTTCCCAGACAACGACATTGAATTACATTCTGCTCCTCATGGTCCTACATTTAGATTCTTACATCTAAGGATCCATTAATCAATATTCAAGGTTCTGCAGCGTGATGTATCAGCCGGCTCATTTATTATGGTACAGTAATGGAGTTCTCGGCTCGGGACCCACAGAAATCAGTCACAAGACGCAAGTCCCATCTAGTCTACGGTCAAGTGATTAGGTGGCCCCTCAGATGTTTACGAGACTAACCGGTCCGTCACCTGCATTACATATTACCCATCATCCTCGCAGTACATTGGACAAAGTGGATAATTCTCGGCAGAACGTTAGAAAAAATGACTGTGTTATATTTAATGTATAACGGGAGGCATTATACAATTTATTTCACCTAGAAGCTAATGGCAGAATATTACAGAACTTGGCTTGACGTGGCTGTAGAAGAACATTTGCTACGATATATATCAGAAAGACGAAGTTGCAGAGGCGTCCGATCTCAATGCATACGTCATGTCTTCCACTAGAAATTATTCAGGCGTTCTTTTTTAACTGAAACGGTGCCCCTCTCTGTCCACAGGATGAGGCTGGTATTACAGCTTAGTTACGGACTGCATCTTT
Organism: Engystomops pustulosus; assembly: GCA_019512145.1. Classification (NCBI taxonomy): domain Eukaryota; kingdom Metazoa; phylum Chordata; class Amphibia; order Anura; family Leptodactylidae; genus Engystomops; species Engystomops pustulosus. Next base: position 2,300,926 of record CM033642.1, on the reverse strand, counting down.
TTCTCTCTTGGGATCCTAAGACTCTGATTCCATTGAAGTTGCAATTTTTTCTGTAGACCTCAGCATTCTTGAGCTGTGGGTTATGACTCCCTAATATGCCAATTAGGCACTCAACTTTCAAATGGGTGGTCCTGGGTTAGAGACAACCCTCTATGTCAGAGGTGGCGACCCTATGGCATGGGTGTCAGAGGTGGTACTCAGAGCCCTTTCTATAGGCACCCAGTCCATCACCTCAGGAACGGTTTATCTGAAAGGACTCAAGGCCTCCTCCTGCAGTCCTTGGTCACCCAGGAAGTGCCATCTTTGGCGCCATTTTAAAGCGACACTTCCTGGGCTGCCTGTGACTACATGAAGAGCAGGAGGTGTGGACATGGCAAGATTATCATTGGAGCTCCTGCTTTGGGTCCCCAAAATTCTTTCTCTTTAGGGAACCCCGGAAAGAAGATACAATAATAATCAAAATTTCTCTTCCTTCTTTCGACTGTATTGATGTCCTCAGGATGCTGATACAGTTGAAAGCTGTGACATAGCAGGGAGCAATAAGTTATTGCTTGAATTGGCACTTTGCAATAAGTAACCGAGTTTTTATCATAATATGGGCAGTCTGTCTGTAAAAGTTCCGCCATCGCTGCCCTATGATCACTAATACAAGTATAACATACAATACTATACGTTGTAGTTTACCTGTATGACGGCGCTGTAGTTGGCCGGTGTAAACTGGGGGCTGTTATCATTGACATCTGAAATATCGATATTGACTGTCACGGTGGATGAGAGGGGTGGGAGACCACTATCTCGGGCCTGAATCAACAATGAATATCCAGAAACCTAAAAAGTAACAAAAAATAAGATCAAATAGTTTTTTATAGAAATGGAATTTCGGAGGCAGTAACTTAGCTGTAGCTACACTGGTGCAGAAACATTTCTTGTTTAATCCCTGAACCAAGTGGTTTTGCTCGAAAAGCAATTATAAAATTCACGACCTTGGGAAAGCTGGGTGCCGAACATAAACACATTACAGGCGGAGCTTCCTTAATTGTCCAGACAGGACTAATCAACCTGAGCTGGATCACTCACATTGATTACTTATGCCTGTCAGGGACAACACGGTGATTACATCATTCTCTGGAGCAGGGCATAATTAGGGTAAGAGGAGAAGCACTGGAGTGGCCACAGGAGCAACAGAGCCTAATTATCATAGTTTTTATACTTGTTTTTTTTTTCAGCAAAACCACTCAGTTCAGGGATTAAAGATATGTTTCTGCATCAGTGTAGCATTCTGAAGGTATGTTTGGTTCATAATGCATAAAATCAAATGGTAGATTCACTAGTGTGGCACTGAGAATAGGGGGATGTACCCAACAGGACACATATTTTGAAGTCAGTCAGGATTGAACATTGTGTAGCTAGTTATGTGAATGAAGACAGCAGCAGAAGATGAATGTTATGAATATATGGGAGAAAGTGACCTATAACATGAGGGATGATTTAGAATTCACCCTTATTATATACATTTTAGCATGTCCCGAAAGTAGAAAACTGTCGTGGTATAGTGAGAGAGTGTGAGGGAATTGTGACAGCAGCAGAATATGAGTCTGTTGATCTTGTAGGAGGCAGTGACCTGTTTATAAATGTTGCCATTTTAGCTAACAGGCATCAGGGCTCTAAATTCAGGGGTCTTAAAGGAACATTGATGTTGGGGGTCGTGTTTAATGTTTACATAGAGCCTGGGGGCACTGCCTCACCTATAGGTGTCTTAATCGTCACTAAATATTAAAGTGCCTTGTTGTAACAAATTGTACAGAAATGTGTAAAAGCTGAATATCTTAGAACAACTGGGAAGTAGCATCCATGCCTGGGGACCTCGGGGGAACATAAGATGATGTGACAGTGTGAAGAGTCATTCTTATCAATTTCCAGGGGACTTGTCACTTCACACTAGGTTTCCTCTAGTGACTGCCTCATTGTGATGCTATTCTGTTCTACAAGATACGTTACAATAAATCATCACGGAAAATTGTTTCTACCGCTCCGGATTCTATCTTTATTATCTAGAATAACAGAATGTTCTATGGAATTTGGGGAATTACTTTGCTCCTCTGTCTATCATATGACCAGGATAGGTTTGTATTTGTAGAGTTTGCTATTGATTTGCCATAAATCGACCTCAGGTAATAATCATTAATATCAAAATCTACAGCAAAATCTATGATATGACAAGGTCTGCAACATGCTCTTAAAGGGAACCTGTCACCAGGAGACCCATTTTTAGCACTCCCCCAGTCCCCACAGAGCATAGTACATACACTGCCAAAGTGTTTTTGTATAAAAAATAGGTTTTACAGAAAAAATTATATGTTATATTGTACCTGTCATTAGCATCTGCTGTGTGACTAGGCAGTTGCCAAATAGGAGGGGCTGGGAAGGAGCAGTTCCCCCCCCCACCCTTGGGAAACTGCTCCTCCATGTGACCTTTTCAAATATATGAAAACACCCATCACTGGGCTTAGCGACGCCCCCTGCTCCTCTACAGCCAATCCCGAGTGCGGGGAGTTATTCATATATTTGAAAAGGTCACATGTTCCCCAAGGGTGGGGGAAGAACTGCTCCTTTCCAGCCCCTCCCAATTGGCAACTGCCTAGTCACACAGGTGACTTTAAAGGGAACCTGTCAGCAGTACTAACCAAGCAGTACCACAGACAGTGTTAGGTATTGATCATGAAAAGTTGTGGAATTATGCCTTTGTATTAAAAATGGATTTATAGTCAAAGGATTGTAGCTTTGCCAAATACATTGGGGGCATGCCCTCACACTGCTGTGCTCTTAGCTCTCTGCACTGAGCTTCCCTTTCATCTGAGTATAGGTTGTCACTCAGTAGAGAGTAAAACCTAGGGTGGAGACCACTTTAATAAAAGTTGTCATTGATTTGGCTAACCAAAATTTCACCATACCCGCTCCCGGTCCAGCTTGTCCTTCACTTTAATCAGTCCTATGAACGGATCAACCATGAACTGAGTATCTTGGTCACCATTAACAATAGAAAAAGTGATGTGTCCATTTGATGGGCTGTCCAGGTCCTCGGCAAATACCTGAAATTGAGAATGATATGAGCATTATTAACAGTAAGTATGTAGGGGTGGATTTACATGGGACTGCATGGGCACCTACTGTATGACCCATTAAAGCATGATCACTGAATAGTAAAATGTTCTGGATATTTTTGTATTTTAAAAACCATTTTAATGAACTCTGATAACTGTCAACGAGCCTTAAAACTCTCCTCCCATTCCCACCCTCGTCATACAATGGGGCAGATTTACTTACCCGGTCCATTCGCGATCCAGCGGCGCGTTCTCTGCGGTGGATTCGGGTCCGGCCGGGATTTATTAAGGTAGTTCCTCCGCCGTCCACCAGGTGGCGCTGCTGCGCTGAAAAGCATCGGAACGCGCTGGAGTTCACCGGCTCGGGCTGAGTGAAGGTAAGCGCAAGCTCCACGACAGATATTTTTTTTTTAAATGCGGCGGTTTTTCCGAATCCGTCGGGTTTTCGTTCGGCCACGCCCCCTGATTTCCGTCGCGTGCATGCCAGCGCCGATGCGCCACAATCCGATCGCGTGCACCAAAATCCCGGGGCAATTCAGGGGAAATCGGCACAAATTGGAAATATTCGGGTAACACGTCTGGAAAACGCGAATCGGGCCCTTAGTAAATGACCCCCAATGTATCTTATCTAAACCTGGTTTTTGAGAAGTTGGGTGACAACTCTTATATAAGAATAGAGCCTATCACAGAGATCAGACTCCTAGAACTGAGGCCGCCGAGCCCCTTATGTGAGTGTAGCGTTAGTGTGTATCCATCACCACAGCTCTATTACCCTCTAAGTGCCAGGGGATTGGTAGTTTCATCAGTGATCCTCAGTGATCAGACGCTTAGCCCCAATCTGTGGGTAATTTATGGAAAATCCCTTTAAAGGACACCTGTCATCAGGTCTGTGTCACTAGTCCTGTCACTCTACGTGTTGGAGCAGCTCACAAGGATCCCATCCCAGCCTTTATCTAGTCATTTCATACATTAATCATTCTAAAATGATCTTTTCTTTATTATGTAAATGATTCTGGTCACATGGTCAGAGGCAGTGATGTCACCCCTGTTACCCCAGCCCCTCACAGGCTGCAGGGGGTGTGGCCACCAGCAAGCACATGGAGGAGCCATTACACCATTATACAGGCTGTCAGTCATGTGTATAGGAGTATCTCATACACACACAGGCTGCAGGGGGCACCAGCAGCAGGAAGCACATGGAGGAGCCATTACACCATTATACAGGCTGTCAGTCATGTGTATAGGAGTATCTCATACACACACAGGCTGCAGGGGGCACCAGCAGCAGGAAGCACATGGAGGAGCCATTACACCATTATCAGCTTTAGGACATCATTGCTTAAGTTTACAGGCATGTAGAGGGACAATGAAGAGATAGAGGCAATGCTCTCTAATGGCAGTTTATGAAAATATATTTTAGTTAGGGGTAATTTGCCTGACGGGTTCTCTTAAGAGAATCAGCAGTTGAACCATACGAACAGTTCTGTATGACTAAATAGTATTTGACTAAAACGTGTAGGAGTTCACCAGCCATGAGGTAGGTTGAGTATTTCGCCTAGGGTGGCATCAACTTCTAAAGGGGGGTGCTGTACCAGTAGTGCAGCTGTGCACTCTAGGAATAGCATTTAAACACCGCACAGTAGTAGCGCTAACATGTGTTAGACCTGAGGTAGATGGTAAGGAGAACTGGATGGACAATCTTTCAACAAAACACTGAAAAAATATTACTTTTGAGTGGTTTGTGGGCACTTTATATAGTTTTCCTCCGGAAGTGTGCTACAGCTTTTACTCGAGCAGACACAACCAAGTAGCTCATTGCAGAGCGCCAAGGACCTAGTAGTGTGAGGACATACCTCAAGGGCACTTACATACAAAGTATTATTAAGCTCTCTAGGGTTATCACATAGCTTTCCAGAAAACTAAGACCTACCGATGCCTGGAAAAATTCGAACATAGAAGAGTGAATCAAGGCCCTCACTGGTGATATTTTAAGGGGGGAAGTAAGTACAGCATAATAATCACATGAGAATACATTCACCCGGGATTAGACTTGTGTGTTATCTTCTTCTGCCTTAAATGTAATGAGGTTTTCTTAAACACTCTCTAGACGTGTTTGTTATGGCCGACGCGTTTCAGTACGAGACTCTGTTTGGATTAAGATGAGGACATGTTTACTCGTTAGTCTGTAAAAACCTTATTACATTTAGTAGAACCATTGTAACCGTGGTGCGGATGTTTATTTAGAGCTGACCTTGGGTAGGGCATTAGACGATCATGTTAGAAGAAATCATAAAATCCGAGCTATAAACCCTCAGCGACATAAAGTTTTAAAGGTTTTTAAGTAAAGTCTAAGGGTGACACTTACATAATGACAGATTCTCCGATAGAGGCGTCTTCAGATGACAGCGCTTATAAACCTCCTGGCTGAATGTAGGGGGATTGTGCATTCACATCCGTCAGGTTGATGTTCACTGTTGCCACTGCACTAAGCGGGAGGGCTGCCACCCATCTTGGCCTCCACCACGAGTAGAAGTTTTTGCAGCCTTCATAGTCGAGGGATTGATGACTACAATCGTCCTGGGAAACAAAATACTTTGGATTAACTTTGGCATTGCAGATCGTGGTAGCTCAGCCTTCAAGAGCACACAATCATGAGTGGTTCATGGAGGAACGCAGAAGCAATATGATATAACTTGCATTCACCTTTTTCAGTCTTCACTTAAGTTGAGTACTACTACTCCGTTAACATGTTTCTAATAAATAGGGAGGAGTGGGGATAACAAATAGGGAGTGAGTAAAGCTTAGGCCCAAGAGATTGACCATGGTTGGTAACCATGAGGGTCATTTGATGGCAAACTTTCCTAAGATGGGAACATGCAATTTTTTCAAGAATTCCCACCACTTTGCAAGTCACACACAACTTCTGACCATTAACATCATTTTTAGTATGAATCTTCCATATATTCTGTAGTCCAGTATTTAACTCTCTACTGTTAGAAGGCTTTCTGCTCCAGCCCAGAACCACCCTTTTTGGCAGAAGAGAGTCTGCATAGTTTCAGGGTAGTTTTAGTACCCAAGATGCTAACTTGGCTCTCCGCTATCAGATACGTGGTAAAGGCTGAAGCCGAAAAGTCTTGCCCACCCTTGTACAATTGATCCAAAATATTGGCTGATTGCTTGGGGACGGTGGAGAATAGAGAGTAATTCCAATCAGTCAAAATCAGGGAAGCCTTGATGTGGATAATCAGATAGTGATGAATAATAATTTGATGTGTTGCCAAAGTTCCTAAGGTGAGAAGCGTGCTCAACATTCCGAAGAGCTCTAACAATGTCGGATGGAACAAACTTTTGCCCCACTGAAACCTTGAGGTTGAACAATAATGTTACCCCTAACTAGACCAAGGATATTTATTTTTTACTGTTTTGGGATTGATCTTGAACTTCCATGTTCATTTCCTGTTCTGAAACTGTAAGGTATTTCTGCATTTGACCCTATATCTTTGCTTGCCGCAAACACAAACATAACTTGGGTCCCAATGGCCGTATCCTCAGGAACCGTGACAGGTAGTCTCTCCTTTCGAATACTGGTGGGTTATCATTTACATCTAAGACTGTGATTTGTAACAACTGCAAATGAAGATAATGGCTGGAGGGGGCTCCGATCGGAGGCTTCACTGTGATGTGATAGGAGGACTGGACCTCTCGGTCTAGGGGCTGCTCTAGGACTAGATGCCAGGATTGTTCATCCATAGTGAAATGTCATCTGCCGAGGCCCCAGGAGAATAAATCACCTTTCGGTTTATACCTAAAATACAAGAACATATGGAAAATCAATGGTTGTGTCCAAAACACTGTGCACAGAATGCAAAGGAAAATAAAGAAGGGAAACGCCTATGAAATGGGGAGGGCAAGTAATGAAAGAGAAAGAGAAAATGTAGGGGGGAATATGGACGAGAAGAGAAAAAGAGGAGGGAGAGCATCGGACATGAGAAAGATGGAAGCAGAGGTATGGTAAGCAAAGGAAAGAGCAGGGATGAGAAGAGAGGGAGGAAAAGAAGAGAAGATGTTGGGTTGGTGGCTAATAGAGAAGAGAAAAGGGACTATGGTATAAATGATGGAGAGAAAAGGATAGAAGGAGTGGAGGCAGGAAAAAGGAAAAAAGAAGATGAGAAAAGGAGAGGAAATGACGGGTAGTGGAGGTGGGAAGGAGGATGGAAGGAGAGGTAGAGAAAGTAAAGATAGAAAAAGTAACAAAAGGAAAGAAAAAGAAGAGTTTTGAAAGAGAGTAGATGAGGAAGAGGACAAAAAAGCAAAATGCCATGAAGAAATGGAAGAGGAAAAAGTATAGAAAAGTAGAAAAGGAAAGGAAAGACAGGAAGGGAGAAGAATAATGAAAGGGAAATAAGCAAAGCGATGGGGAGAGAAAGGAAAAAAAAAGTAGATGAGGGAAGAAGAGAGAAGAACAGAAGAAGGGAAGAGGAAACCGGAAGAGAGGGAGGAAGAAAAACAGAAGAGATGGAAAAAAATGGGAACATTAGTCTATCAACAGATTATTGTTCGTATATTTCCTGCCCTGACAATAGACATAGTTATGGATATTATATACATCATACGTTATATCATAACATCTTATGCTTTCTGCAGTGTTCACAAGGAGTATCCCCCTCAGCCCATGATTGGTATTCTTCTAGTTGGCCGTCTACACGCAGACAACAGTGCACTTTTACAACCACAATATCGAAATACGCCGCAAAGCTCGTGTCTAAATCATCCAAAACATGGTCATTGCAAATGGAAGCCAACTGGACAGCTCTCCCCTTCGCCAGCCGCACTGACAGATGGCAGCGCCAGGCTCACAGCATACTGATTGCATACAAACAACGGAGTTATCAGAGACGAAAAGCCTAAAAGATACAATACACATATACTAGCACACTATATGCCTGGGAACTATATTTCGCAATGATATACCTTGTTATCTCCTGTAGTGGCGCTGTGGGGAATGGTGTCACTTCATAAGATCTGAGGCTGGAGATTTTCAACTTTTATGGGGGGGGGGGGGCATATCTGTGTGTCTTTGAGAGAATTGATTTAAAGGTTTTGTGTAGATGCAAATGATAGTAATATATTTCACTTTGCTCACTTGTGTGGGGTTGTTCAGTGCTGTGCAGGAAATTCTCTATTTACAACCTACAGGTCAGGTCATGAACGTAACATATGGCTTATTAGGTAAGTAATGTGCCCATACAGTATGTCTTTCATGATAACGGATATATGCAAATTAGCATCTGGTGCACCATGGGCGTGGCTTTGAGGTCTGGTGCACATCACATGCTCATTTCAACTAGGAAAAAGAAGGGCAAGGGACAAACAGTGACAAGAGAGTGAGCACGGAACCTCATGGCCACACCACTGGCACTGATTACAAATCTTGCATATGAATAATAAATTAGAGGGGTACTCTCATTGGGTAATGACATTGAATTGCATTCAATAATATACATTCATTCTTCATACATTTCATTTAAAAAAATGTTCTTGTGTGAAGATAATTTCCAATAAAATGTGGTGTGTCCTTGATACGACCCCCGCTGCAGGGATTGCAACAAAGAAACAATAGTTTTTTCATTGAAATATCTGGAGTTACTGCATGTCCCAACCCGTCTGTGTGGAATGAGTGCTGATTCCAGTGGTCAGGAGGACTCCAATTGGCATGTCTGACCACGATGGAAGAGTGCAGGGTGGTGGTCGATCCAAAGACAGCTATCTCATTTCTAAGGGACAGTATGGCTACATTTATGGGTTGTAATTTTCACAAAAGACCTTTTTTTAATAACACGCAACCTGAAGAAATATAATATATGATAAATTCATTAAATGAAATGTGTTATGGGACACACCTTTTAGCATACCCTGCTTATAAGCAGGGACACTTTCCCTACAAGGACTGGGTTGGAATATACATTAATATCCTTTAAATTGCAATGCAAGATGAAGGTTACATTTTAGCTCCTCTCCAGCTTCAAGCTTATTCCAGCTGTATTTTTGCTGATCCAGCTCCTGACTCCCGTGCTTTGTGCTGCACCTTTGCCATTCGGATCCTGTCTGCGCTAAGAGATCATGAGGAAGGTAACATGTTCCCTTGCTCCTCCAAGTCCACACTTCAGGCACTTAGTGCTAATTAAACAGAAGCAGAGAAAGCGCAATCCCAGCGATTAATATATTTGGTGTGCTGGTCTTGTGGGGCGCACCGCTGGGGTTGTTGCTTGGTTTAGAGAATATTTATACACAATTCTCACATTCCTCAGCACCGCAGCTTAGAGGTCGCAAGATAACACACCTGACCTGTATGTTATTATACCAGCGCTGCCGCCTGTACACTGCACTATGGGGGTCTATATAGATCTACAGATACCATGAACATGTAATGCATATAAAAGTAACAACTGTGCGGCAATGGCCTGCCTACAGCATCGTAATAGATATCCAAAAACATATAGTACGTCTTCTTGTGTTCTTCGTTAAATAAGTCGATGACGATATCAGTTCCTGGTTCATTTGTGCAAATATGTAGATACAGATAGTACTGCTCCCTGCTCTCTTTTGCAATGCGGTAGACACAGTACATCCTGCCTCCTGTCTCTACTTTTACAATGTTGAGAGTAGAAACAGATAGTACATGCCTCTCTGTCTCTCTTTTACGATGTTGGAGACACAGATATGTACTGCCTTGTCTCTCTTTTACATGTGTATACGCAGATAGTAACTGCTACTTCTCTTTTACGATGGTAGACCAAATATGACTGACCCTCGTCTCCTTTAAATGTCTGACGACCGCTAGTACTGACTCCCCGTCTCTCTTTTACAATGTTGTAGACAAGATTAGTACTACTCTCTCTGTCTCTTTTTTAAGTTCTGTAGACACAGATAGTACTGCCTTCCTGTCTCTCTTTAAAAATGAGTAGACCAAAAATAGTACTGACTCCCCCCTGCCTCTCTTTTACAATGCTGTAGACCAAATAGTCTGCCTCCCTGTCTCTTGTTACAATGCTGAAGACACAGATAGTACTGCCTCCCTCTATCAGTTTACAATGCTATGAAATAGATAGTACTGCCCCCCCTCTCTTTTTACAATGCTGTAGACAAAGATAGTACTGCCTCTGTCCTCTTTAAACTGTGTACTAAAGATAGTACTGCTCCATGTCTCTGTTTACAATGCTGTATTCACATAAAGTACTGCTCCCGTCTCCTTTGAATGGTTTGTAGACACAGATAGTATTGCTCTCTGTCTCTCTTGTACAATGCTGTGGACATAAGATAGTAAGCCTCCTGTCTCTCTTTTACAATGCTGAAGACACAGATAGTATGCCTCCCGTCTCTACTTTTGACCAATTGATTGTAGACATAGATCGTACTGCCTCCCTGTCTCTCTTTTACAATGCTGAAGACACCGATAGTCCTGACTCCCATGCTCTCCTATTTTGCAAATTGGTAGATACAGATAGTAGTACTGCCTCATGTCTCGATTTTGCAATGCTAGAGACAAGATAGTGCTGCATCCCTGGTTATCTTTTGCAATTGTTGTAGACACAGACGTATTGCCTCTCTGTCGTCTCTTGTGCAAATGTGTAGGACCTAGATAGTACTGATACAGTCCTCTTCTCTTTACAATGTTGTAGAATAGATAGTACTGCCTCCCGTCCTCCTCTTTTACAATGCTGTAGACATTAGGATAGTAAGCCCTCTGTCTCTCCCTTAACACAATGTTGTAAAATACAGATAGTATGCACCTATGTCTTTCACATGCTTCTTCACATCACGTACTGCAAATGTCTTTTTTGCAATGTGTAGACACAGATATATTGCCCTCGTTCTCTTACATGCTGGACAAGATATACTCTCTGTCTCTCGTTGTACAATGTGGAGACACTAGATAGACTGCCTCCCGTCTCTCTTTTAAATGCGCTGAGCAACAGATAGTACTGCCTTCTCTTTACAATGCTGTCAAAGTTCCTCTGTCACTTCAATGCTGAAGACACAGTCGTACTGCCTCCTGGCGATATTTTGCCAATGCTGTAGACACAGGATAGTACTGCCTCCCCTGTATTCTTTGCTATTTTGAATGACTGTCAGAAAGCATAGTGCTGCGCCCTGGTCTCTCTTTACAGTGTAGACACAGATCAGTACTGTCCTCTCTCATTACTAATGATGTAGATACAGAAGTACTTGCTTGCTATGTTTCTCTATATATTCAGCGTAACACGATAGACTGCCTCCCTGTTCTCTTTTACAATGCTGAGACACAGATGTACTGCTCGTCTATCTTTACCAATGTGTTGTAGATACCAGATGTTACGGCCCCCTGTCTATCGTTTAAAATGTTGTAATTACAGAGTAGTGCTGCCCTCCTGTTATCTTTTACCAATGTGTAGACACAGAAAGTATGCCTCCCTGTCCTCTCTTGTACAACGATGTAGATACAAGATGAGTATGCCCTACCTGTCTCTCTTCCCATGCTGTTCAGAAACAGATAGTCCTGCCTCCCTGTCTATCTTGACAATGTTTGAACAAGAAAGTACTGCCTCCACTGTCTCTTTTACAACGCTAGGTAGATACAGATCAGTACTGCCTCCCTGTATCTCTTTCTAATGCTGTTAGACATAGTAGTACTGCCTCTCTGTCTCCTTAACAATGGTTGTAATACAGATAGTACTGCTCCTGTCTCTTTTACATGTCGTATTCCAATTAAAGTACTGCCTCCTGTCTACTCTTTTTGCAATGTGTAGACACCACAGATAGTATTGGCTCTTGTCTCTCTTGTACCATGTGTGGACCCATAGATAGTTAACTGCCCCCTTGTCTTCTTTACCATGCTGAACTGACCACAAGATAGTACTGCCTCCTCGCTTCTTTTTACCATGCTGTAGGACAGATAGTACTGCCTCCCTGTCTATCGTTTACAATGCTGAAGCCAAAGCATATAACTGCCTCCCTGTCTCTATTTTGCACATGCTGATAGACACAGATAGTTACGCCTCCCTGTTCTCTATTTTGCAATTGCTTGGTAGACACAGATAGTGCTGCCTCACGGTCTCTCTTTTACAATGTTGTAGGAACAGCATCGTACTGCCTCTCTCTCTCTATTTCATGATGTAGATACAGATGACTGCTTCTCTGTTCTCTATTTATAATGCGTGTAGACAAGATAGTACTGCTCCCTGTCTCTCTTTTACAATGTTGTAGATGCAAATAGTACTGCCTCTCTGTCTCTATTTTGCAATTCTGTAGACACAAATAGTACAGCCTCCCTGTCTCTCTTTTACAATGTTGTAGATACAGATAGTACTGCCTCTCTTGTACAATGTTGTAGACACAGATACTACTGCCTCCCTGTCTCTCTTTTACAATGTTGTAGATGCAGATAGTACTGCCTCTCTGTCTCTATTTTGCAATGCTGTAGACACAAATAGTACTGCCTCCCTGTCTCTCTTTTACAATGTTGTAGATACAGATAGTGCTGCCTCCCTGTCTCTCTTTTACAATGTTGTAATGAAAGCAAATAAAATGAAGTTCTTTAGCCCAAGTTTCCTGAGCACGATCTGTAATTATCTACCACTATTATGTCCCCATTATTAATTTTTAATGTCGGCTCTTACACTATAGATCAATATCCAGGGATCTGTCAATGGATACTTGTGATAAAGTGCATCCTCTTGCCGAGAACTTTCTCTTCTGAATCCTCTTCTTGTTCAATAATCTCATCTCTGCTCTATGATTGTGCAATAATCATCTTAATCATCAGTAAGGGACGGATCACCTAGTTCTGGTACAATACCACTAATCGAGATCCACTTTATTGAGGTTCTTTGCTATCCAAGCTTATGTACAGTTTGGTGGCAGCTTTCCAAATTTCTGGAAAATCGGATGGAAGTTCGAGAAGGAACTTTTTGCGTGTACATTTTGGTTTTAATTGAGATTGCAAGGTGTTTTTTTAAATAAAATCTATATTTGGCTTCTGGTTAAATACTACAGCACTCACAGAGAGCAGAGGGGAGTGGCTGTGGAGCAGATCAATGTAGAGATCTAAGAGCTGTGTGAGGACACGCCTCCTGGAGCTACATCCCTGGAATGTAAATTCATTTTTCATAGTCCTGCTGCTACTAACAAAACACACTTCGGTATTATTACACATCTCTCCGGGGACAATACTTTACACTGTCTGCATGGTCACAACTGTTGACACATTGGGGGTTATTTATCACTGGCGTTCCTGGGATATTTTGGCATAAAAAATGTCACATTGAGGATTTTTGAGACTTTTCACTGCTAAAAGGTCTCACAGGACTATATACATCCCTTCATTAATCTATCCTAATCTGGCCATCCAAAGCCAGATTCATGACTTGGGACTTTTGTAAAAAGTCTCATAAAAAGTCTCATAGTTACTCCAGTCCCCTGCTGGTATATGTGCTGAGACTTTTTATGCATTATGAGATGCATTTTGGACTTTTTGGAAAAAACATTTATTAAAGGGTCAAAGCCACTTTCAAGAATCTGATGGGCAGTGGAGCTCCAAAAAGAGACATAGGGGGATATTTATCATACTCGTGCGCCAGCGTATGATAGCCCTGCCGCTGCAAGTTCGCAGCCCGATGCATCAAGAGGCTTCCACCTCTTGATGTATCGGGGCAGCCGGCTGCACAGCGTTCATCCTACGCCAGGCAGGGCGTATGGAAAGTCGCCGGCAGCAGTGAGTGCACCGGCGCGGGGACAGTAACGCCCTGCGCCGCCCCACTCCAGGCCGGCCGCTCCCTCCGCTCGGCCGGCCGCGTACCCCCTTCACGCCCCTTCACGCCCCACTTGCGGATTGGGGCAAATAATCACAAAAGCTAGCAATAAGCTAGCATTTGCGATTATTTCAGAGGTCCTGATAAATATCCCACATAGAACTGTTCCAAGGAGCCGCCTAATGATAAATAACCCCCATTCTGTTTATGCTTTGCTACTTTTATATGAAGACGCTTTTTGCCATTCCCTTTACCAAAAAAGTTGGAACTCTTTCATTTTTACAAAATCTCCAATAACTGTGAAAGTTTCCCCCTTCCAAAAAAAAAAGTGACAGAACCTTAGGATTTGTACGTGTTGCAATTAAAGTGTATATTCTCCACACGTTCGGCAGCGTTTAGACCTCTGTCAGATCCTGCGGGTCTCCTTTTGAACTATATGTCACTTTGCGCGAAAAACGTCTTCTAAAAAATGAAAAGTCTACAGAAATGTCATTTTAATAGCATCAGTAAGAATATATCGTGATGATACAGCCTTCTTTTTGATTAAATTGCTAACACGGAAAGTTCAGGCTGAGGCGACTGGCAAGAAACGAGAGGAAAAAAATAAAATGTTCTCGCTCGGGGCTACAGCTTTCCTGAGACATCAAGATGAACCAGGGAAGGACTTTGTGCTAAGAACAATTACTCGTAGATATTTCTTTACTCCTCGGATCTGATCTGATGACTCTGATACTGTAACTACTACTGTCAAAAAAGTTCTATGAATCTTAAAGTAAAACTTCCTACTCTAGAGACTAAGTAGTGCCTAGTCCTTTGGAGTCCATTCAGACTCCCTTAGAACAAAATCTACATTGGACCCAGGCACCCAAGCAACAAATAGTGTAGAAGTAGACTCTGACCGCTCATTCCCACATAATGGGACCATCTATCACAGTGATGGCGAATCTTTTAGCAGCCGAGTGCCCAAAAAGCAACCGAACCCCCCCCCCCCAAAAAAAAACCCCAAATAATTTTTGCCAACCAAAAATTAAAGCAGTAACTTATTGCTCCCTGTTCTTCAACAACTTTGAATCATATTGGCCTCCAGAGGACAGCAACACAATATAAAGATGGAACATTTTAGCTTCTTTACAGTGTCCCTCTGTACACAGAGAATCGTGGGGCCAGCAGGAGGTCCTCCCAAGATAATTCGGCCCTATCTATTCATTCTCCCTTTTTCTACTTGGAACTTAAGGAAGATTCTTTGAGTCCTGTCTGGGGTGCTAGGGCAATAGCCTGGGTGCCCACAGAAAAAGCTCTGAGTGCCGTCTCTGGCACCAGTGCCATAGGTTCGCCACCACTGATCTATCAGGTTGCCACATGGTCATTCTACAGATTATTCATCTTATAGTCCACGGTCAAGTCTCTTGTTTTCAGGGCAGTCTTGAGAGGTAGGCGATGGTATAACTCTTGTGTGGTTTCCTCAACTCCGTCTCAATCAGCAACTTCCATGGGGCTGGATTTCCTTGCCTGTGATTAGCTCTACCTACCTACCTACCTGCCTGACATGAATTTGAGTTGGGCATATCTTCCACTTTTTAGTCTGACCACCCCTTTCCTTTTGATTTTGCCATCTGATTGTAACTTTGCTTGACTTGATTTGAGTTGATTACTATCTTGGTTTGACTTAGTTTGTTGACCTTGGGTTTGGTTTACTCTTTCCCTTTCACTTTATATCAGGTCTTTGATAGTTTTCACACCTCAGAAAGAGACCACTGCCACTTGTTGAGTACCTCAGAACAAGTCAGTGGTTCCTTGGAAAAAAAAAACCTAGAAAATGTCTAATGCTTTATAGCTAAACAACCAAAATCATTGAGAACCAACCAGGTTTGTCAGGAATCCTGGGACACCCCAGAACCTACAGAAGTCAGGGGTAATAGTAAGACAAGATTGATATTGGTTTGGTCTACTTACCAACATCAGGGTCATTGGCCTGGACTCTTGTCAGCAAAGCTTTGGTGACGGTATTCTCATAGACACTGGCAGTGTAATAGTCAGTGGAGAAGACCGGAGGGTTATCATTGACATCTTCTAGAATTAATCGGATTTCAGACTGGCAATATCTTCCTCCACCATCTGTGGCTCGAGCAATTAAATTGTAAACCGGAATCTTCTCCCGGTCCAAGGGGGCCAAGGTCTTCAGCTCACCTGCAATTGTTGGGAAAAATAAAAGATGACAGCTCAACTTGTAGCATATGTCCCGCTTCCTCTCCGGTGGCCACCACCAGCTACGTACACAATTAAATCTTCGTCTTCCCGTACTGGAAGGCAATTAAGTCTGGGCTGGAAGCTGACATTGTGTTTCCAGAATCACACCCCAAAGAGTTTGATTGTTTTGTAGGATCGTTCTCCGACACCCACCGGGTTTATAATCTCAACATTTAATTAAAAAACATGAGGTCAACCAAACGCAAAAGACAGGCTTTGGTTACAGCTATGTCAAATTCCAGAAGTTACAAAATGTAGGCGGGATTCCTAAAATGTAATTGTAGTTTTTTAAATAATTGTTTTGCTCTTCCATTTACTAAACAAGAGGGAAGATTTAAAGGGGTTCTCCAGAAATTTACAATTTAGTTTAAATTTGTCCCAATTGACTGAGAACTTGGTGGTCAAATCTGTAGGACCATGTAATGGAAGCCCATGGTACCCTTGTATCTCTACTTACCACTTTCAGCATCCAAGTAAAAGTTATCAGAACCAAGTCCATGGAGAGAATAGCGTATCTCAGCGTTGCCCCCAATGTCGGCATCTCTGGCGCTGATCTTAAGCAGCATCTTATTGGCAGGAATGTCTTCCGGAAAGGAGGCCTTATTCACAACCTGGGGACAGAAAGACTCCTTTAATTATATGCACTCCATTACGTCCACATGGTATTAGAATAAAGTTAGTTACATTTAATTCCCAGTAACAAACATTTCCATTTTTCCTAAAAACTCCTGTCGTGTCATTCCATTCCTATAGTCCTGATTGTTCACTGTCTCTACAAAGAACATTCCCAATAACACTGGATTCTGGATCTACACTCCATGTGCCCCGTTGACCTGCCTGTCTACAGTCTCAAAGAGCAAATTCTCCATAAACCTGATTTTTCTTTGTTTTCACATATTTCAACAAACCCTGCTAGTTCAGTGTCTGCTTAAAGCTTGCTTCCTATCGCTCTGGTTGTTCAACGTTCATGGTCTTTGCAGCCTGTCTTGTGTCTGTGGTCCTGCTCCTTCTGTGTTCCCACTAACGTTGCATGTTTCAGTAGAGCAGGCCTCCTTTAGGCTCTATAGAGAATGCTTTATGTATCTCTGCTTGTTCAGTGTCTCAGAGTATACTCCCTCTAGCTCTGCTTCGTCACTGTATTTGTAGAAAATTCTACCTTTAGTCCTGCTTGTTCACTGCCTATATTTATCATTCTCTATGTAGCTGTGCTCATTCCATTCCCTTTAGTTCTGCTTTATTACTATCTTTATAGATTATGTGTCCTGTGTTCCTACTTATTCAGTCTTTTTATACATTTATGTAGGAGTACTAATTCACTATGTGTGCAAAGCATGCTCCCTGTAGATCTGCTTGTTCAGTGTCTCTGAAGGAATTACTCCCTTTAGCTCTTCTTGGTCATTGCCTTTTCAGAGCATACTAGCGTTAGCATCTATGTCGCTCTGCTTGTTCAGTGCCTCTGTAGAAAATATTCCATGCAGATCTGCTTGACACTTGTCTCAACAGAGCATGCACCACTTTGTCCTTCTTGTTCAGTCTTTTCACATACCATAGTCCCTATAGCAGGGCTTGCCCACTATTTTAGCGGAGCACTCTCTCTTTAGCTCTGCTTGTTCAGTGTCTCCACTGATCTTGCACTACTGTGTTTAATTTTGATAGAATGTACTGCCTATTTAATGCGCTACATTTACAGATTTATACATAGAAACCATGAGGTTATTTACTCTATTGATTCACCTTACATTCAGCCTCTCCTTATCGGGTTTCAGAACCAAAAAAAGGTTCACAAAAACAACATTTCTACTATACCTGGTCACACACCGGACTGTTATCATTGACATCGGTAACGTAAACTTCTACAACAGTTTGCGACACAAAAAGACCATCGGTAGCGGTGATGTTAAGGAAGTAGGTGTCCTGCTCTTCCCGATCCAGCGTCCTTTTCACGTAAACTTTCCATTCACTCTCTATCAGTCCTAAGGCAAACTTCCCCTTGGGGTTACCACCTGAAAACATAGTAGAATCAAATATATCAACCTTTGTATTGCTTTTTTATTAAGCGCACCCATCCCATGTGGACGTATCCCTGTGCCGAACAGCTTCAGTAGTATGGGGCGTGGATGATTTCTGCTCAGCAAGAGCACATTTTAGGACGCAAGGGTCGTTGGATGCCGATCCAAAGCTCTTGCTCTATCACTTGCACGAGCAGTTGCGCAGAACACTTTGGATGAGAACACACTGTACTGGAACTAGAACTAATTTGCAGGACAATCCTACAGCCGAGTGAGATCCTTAATTATTTCACTTAGTGAAAAAGTAGAGTTGACACGAACACAGGGGAATGGACCTAATACGAGGTCATAGGTGGAAGGAGATCACAGATAAGCCTTTTAATTAGGTGGAATCCATCAGGATGAAGGCAGGAGAGGAGAACGGGAGATGAAGCAGAACATCCCTTTATTAGCCTGGAACACTGACATTGAAGACGGCAATAACACTTTTCCACATCATTAAGCCACATGGAGACAGATCCTCCTTGGTTAAGCTGATCTGATGTCGAAGAGAAACAAAAGGTAGATTCTGTCTAATATGGAGTTTTGGTTCTTGAAGGAACTTGAGTTACTTGAAGGAAATCTACAATCAAAATCAAGCATGAAAAACCAGGGAAACTTAGGGCTCTTTCACCCCGGCGTTTGAAAAAACGCTGTCATAATTTTTCATGGATCCGGATCACGGAAGTCAATAGAAGTCTATAGTTCCGCAAACATGAAAAAAACTGACGACAGGTGATTTCTGACCAATGTTAAACCTTTGTATTTTTGTGGACCAAAAAACGGAAGCAAAATCATGACACCACGCAACACACACTCACTTATAGTGGGAGACATACAGCCCAAAAAACTAGACTGAAAAATGCATACGGCCGTGTGCATGAGGCCTTACTCTTAGGTCAGGCACGGAGACTGTGGCAATCTGATTATATTCGTTAACCATGGTCTCTCTCATTCTAAAATCTACCTTTACAATTATACTAATGAGCCTGGAGGGCTCTGGGGGTGTAACTAGAACCCCTTAATGCTGTGGCTTCACAGACTGTTACGCAGTCTCACCCTTCCCCCTGCTCCCTCAGCACTTCCCCCTATGAATGGGGGATAAACTGCTAGCTATACGCAAATAGCTATACGCACAGCGGCCACTACTGGACGAATGTAGTACTGCATGTCAACCATTGAAATAAAGGGCCATCCATGTTGTAAAGGGTTGACCTGGGGATCCTTGAGTGGGAAGGGTCTAATACATAGATGCTAATCATGTACTGAATTTAAAGGGATTGTCCAAACTTCCAATGTTATTACTGCCCCATAAAATAGGGGGTGACATGATGTTTGGAGCTGTTCCAACCACTGAGACTCCTATGATGGCTATGATGAATGATGGCTACCTAACGATCTACCTAAAAAGGGAACCACTTGTTGATCATACAACCTGCCACTCCCCCTCATATCATTGGGACAATTGGAAATGGTAAAGGGTCATTGATTTTCCATTGCTTGGTATTTATGGGACCCTAATTGTCACGATTGATGGGAGTCCAAGTGATTAGACTGCCCCCAGTCAGGATCCTGTGGATGGGTAAGGACACTAAAGCTGGGATTATCCCTTTTACTAGATGAGACTAATAAGGGACTTTCTAATGAAGCACAGCTGAGGACATAATAGCACCCAATGACCAACTCAATTTTACTATGTAAACCTAATATACAATAAATAAACATAAAATATTACATCACCTTTAAGAGAACATAGCTGTTTCTTATTAAGAATACTTAGTAAATTGTAAGATTGTTAGGGCTGACACTTGGAGGTCGCGGCTCTGTGTTCGGCTCGGTGACACAGTCCTTGTATCTAGTGCTGTACATTGCAACACAATCGATGATCATTAATCATAGGTGTTACCCGATAACAGCGGCAATGTATTCTCCACACCCTTCACAAGATGCACCGTGCCTGGCAGAGATAATGGCCGGGTATATAAATAAAAAATGTGCAGGATATAAATAATGATGGAGCCTCCTCGAGTTAAAATAACCATCCATTTGTCAAAGTGTGAAGGAATGAGACATGTCGAATAGAAGGAGTCTGGTGGCATTCAGAGACTTTCCGATGAGTGCACATTGAAAGACTATCACAGCAGCACAGAGGGGGTAAGCCTACTAAGTCTGTGTTACATAAGGAAACTCTAATGAAGCATTACCAGGGGCATAGCTATGGGGGACTACCACACGGGCAGTGTCGGAGGGTGCACCAATAAGTAATTTTATCCCATTAAAAACTATTTCTCCCCTATAGAAAATTGTGATTTCCAGTATTAGCTCACCCCTTAAGCCAACCCAAAAGCCTGATAGATATAAAAAAGCCCAAGGGCAAGGCCAATTTAACACCAGGTACATCTTGCCGACCAGAATCCCTTTATACTGGTAACACTAGTCTACCATGACCAGCGGTGTCCTTCTAATGTTTGCCAGAAAAATCTCTGGTGCTCTCCTCATAGCGCCTCCAAGCCCTGCTTCAATCCATATTCTCCTCACAACTCCAAGTATCTTTGTGTAGTATAGATTACATAGGATAATGTGCCAATAGTCAATCCCTTGTGACCCCTGTTTGATATGAAGCACCTACCTCCACAGTCCCAGAGTCTAGTCTGGTGAAGTTGTGAAAATGACATATAATGATCACAACTGACCCATTTCATACCTTGACCTTTAGCCTGGGTCTCTGATTACACAAAAAACATCCCTACCTCATCCTTGGCTTGTATCTAGACTATGCTCCTGTCACTTTGGTCCTATATATCAATCAATGTCTCTCACCCTACTTGGTTACAGCCACTACAAAAATCAAGGCTACACCCTAGTGGCCTACCTGTACAAGGTTAAAGGTGAAATATTGGGAGGTCAATATAATTATACAATAGCATTAGGAGTCTAATGTCAAATTGGTTTGGTGACACATAGGGCTCATATCTGCAGAGAATTACATCGATGATAAACTAGTCCATTTTCTTGGCTTTGGAAACTAATGTGAATGGATTCCTGTAGAAATGGATCCTAGTGGCAAGTAATCTCCAAATTATCTCCAAACAAGGTTATCGTCTGATAAATCTGTTGACTCCTGTGGTATTAGGAGCCCAAATCCTTTGCAAACCAGAGGGCCAATCTGACCTTTGAAGGAGTAATTTCATTGGTCTACAGCCTTGTCCCAATTGTTAGAGGTCTATGTAAAAGCTATTGAAGTCTAAGTTATCAAAAATAAATGGTGGATTCACTCTACTTGCTGAAACCCAGACAGCACCGATCAATGGCCGATACTTGATATCCAAAGCCCAATTTTTGGTAAGAATTGAGAATGTTTTGCACGTTCAGCTCCTGTTTTGCACAGTTCCCCAGTGCTCTGTGGTTTATCTATGTCTCTGGTGACTTCCCTGGAGAACACATACTGCCTAGGTCATTATATAATGTAATGTGCTTGTTATTGAGCAGATTACTTTGTCTTTCGCAGCTCTTCACAGTGATTGAAGACGCCGATGCACGACACGGCACCGGGGCTGTCAGCAACTTTTACCGTTGACAGTAAATTTTCCACACTTTCTCCAGTGTATACATACGAAGTGCCTCTCTAAAGAAGAATGATTAACAATACTTCATTAATTTCCAGTGCAATTCTCAAGCCAGCCGCAACGTATTGTCAAATAAAGGGCAGCAAGGAAAAAAATATCCAATTAAACTCCGCCGATGTTGTATAGTAAAACTGGCTTAAAGCAAGGCTAGGAGCACCTTAACGGCAGATTTCATTAAATATCCTACAGATTTGCTTCCTGAGTCATATGTTAACAATCTGATTTTGGGTGTTAAGTCATCCAGGTAGGAAAGAGACACAAGTATCATCTTCCTTGGCAATCAGCATTAAAACAAACCATGTGGATCTCATTATACCTACGATTATTATTGGTTTTAGTAAAGCTTCCTTATAATGTAAAAATGATGGAATGGATCATTACAATGTGACATGAGTATCACCGTGGAGCTAAGTGCTGTGCATTTCCGGAACTTACTAGAATAATTGTATTGATTTTTGCTTTATGTTAAAAGCAGTTTATCGAGAGCGTCGAGAGGCCCCACCGCGGTTAACAAAACTTTTTGGATAATATATAGAGATGTGAGCTCGGGGAGTTTGGGGGAACGTCTGTGGGTTTTAAGACTATCAAACTTCAATGTTCGTGTTTGATTTGTTTTACTGTGTAGGTGTTTAAAACTGGATTCATTGAACTCCTAGTTTAATAGTAAGGTCTACGCTACACAGGAAAGTATCTGATATAGAAAGTATAAGGCTATGTCAACTGGTTTTGAAACTGGTCTATGAGTCCTGGAGTCTTGAACGCAGAAGGTGTTGGGGTGCCTACCCAAAGTACCACAAGAGCGCCAAAGTGTGTAGGTGCCCAGACTCATAAGAACAAAGTTGGTATGTTGTTGGGGGAAAGAGTGGACATGTTGATTTTCACAGGATAGATGTCTACAGTGATGGCTGGTAATGGATTTCTCTCTTCTTTCCTTTAGCTAAGCAAAACGTTGATGGATATGGAGCCACCCAGAGGATTAGAGGAGAACTTGGAGAATATCAGTGACTGAAGTGCATCTCAAGTACTAGCCAAGCTATGACTTCCTTTGTGCCATTGGTTCAGAACTTCAGAAGGCAGTCCAATAACCAAATTTGTCCTCTAAACTACTGGTCAAGAAACATCTAAAGAATAGACTTCCAGGTATTCACACTAGATACCACTCCATAGAAATTCTTATTTCTACAAAATAGGGACTGGGGACATATGCAGGCAAAGGATAGAATGGTTGGGTTGAGCTGGAAATCCAGAGAGGACAACCCTAGAGAACAGATAAAATTTTTGGTAAGAGATAAAGTTGAGGGTCAAGCATGAGAGAGCAAAGTCCACAAATATTACTAGAAACTAAGGAACGCTGAAACTAAGGGAAAAGGAACAAACTACTATACATAAAGACATATCAAGTAGAGCGATGAAAAGTGTTGTTGACAATATGACTACCGAGTTGGCAGCAGATTGCTGGACCATGCATAGGTCAAAATACCTGGATTATCGATCTAACATGATAGCAATTGTGAATACCTCCAACTTCAAAGATCTTAGACTGTATACCTAAGCAATCACACACTTGGTCTAAGATACCTTACCTACTGGTGGTAGTCTCTACTGTTTCGAGTCAAGGACTATGTGCTATTACTAAAGGAACCCTAAATTATGTTCTACATCTAAAGATTATACAGGTATCAGTCCAAAAATTGGAAGCAGAAAGAAAGGGAAGCATAGGCACAGAGAATCTTTTCAAAATTAAAATGGTTCCTTGGGGAATGCCAAAAGAAATACAGTTTAATAATTATCATTCATATGTATTCCTGTAGATCCTTATGGTTTCTCTAGTCAATAGGCCCTGGTCAAAGTGTCCTCTTGTGGAAGGTCATCAATGTACAGAAGAAGAAGAGGATTTATTGATGGAGGAGTGAATGAATCCAGGTGTTCTCAAGTGAAACATCCAGGAACAGTCTCTTATCTAATCAGATGCAGCCACTGAGTAGCATTGACCTATGTCAATGACTCCCATCTGCTCCTCGGAGAGCTGCTTTCCTACTACAGTCACTCCAATTAGCATGCACTCCATCACCTAGCCCAGCTATGGAAATTAGTTTCCCTAATTAATTGATTTGTTACACGTTAATTGAATCAATTCCAAAAAATCTTTAAGTAAGAGTTGATCTGAGTCGGGAAGATGCTGATTACAGACACTCCTGTTTTATCTTGGCTTTTATTCCTGGTATTTAAAGCTCAATTTTCACAATGTAGTAATGGGATTAAGGCTAAGGTAATGTAATACCAATTAATACTGTGCACCTACTTCTGAAAGGAAGACGAAAACACATAAACGGATGTGAAAAAAAACTCATGTACTGGCTCCTAGGAATTTAGATCCCAAATATCCCATAGCCAATGGACACACTAGTTACCCTTTTATGCTACTATTGCATCCGGTTTGACATTACTCCTCTCTAGGATTTGATATTCTGTTCGCTAATGTGACAACACAAGTGTAAAAACAAAAACATAAGAATAGAGAATAATAGTTATTATAAATTAAGTTAATTAACAGAACGAATCAGAAGCTTCAAGACAATTATGTCGAGGGAAGGACAAACTTTATGAGGCATAGATTTATTATTATCCATCATCATTCATCATCAACGCTGGGGCAGAATATAAAGTAGTAATGTACAAGGAGAAGGAAAAAATCACAGCAAGTTATTATTTGCTCTCGAGAGCCTCCGAGTCAAGAAATTTTTAAGAGGTGCAGTCCCCTAGTTTCTATTCGGTACTAATTTGCAATTCCCATTTCACTGCAGCCCCTGCTTGATCAGTGTCTGAAGAGAATATGTTGTGTTTAATGTAATAATATAAAGGTTATCTGGAAAATTTTAAAAAATTCAAATATTAAAGTTCAGATGGGCTTTGTTTATGGCAGAGAAGTCAATTGTTTTGTGTTTATATGGACTATAGAAAATAGAAAGTACTGAAGGATCCTGGAAATGTAATTTGAGATTTTGATACCCTCTGGTCCACTGCGGGGGATGGTACTAGCCGACACCTGGGTCCGGAATCTAAGTGGCACCTGGTCGCAAAGTGGGATGGACTTGCTCTGGCGGGGTACCACCACTTCGTTGCACAGGTTTGACTAGCCTGCGGTGGCAGCCAAGGTTACGATACAGATTCAGTGTTCAGGCTCGGGGTCAGGTACAGGCACCTAGTCAGGGCTGGCAGCAGAGATGCAAGGTCACAGGTCAAGTCCGAGGTCACAACAGGAATTCTAGGCAGAATGGAACAGGGAACAATCCCAGGGAACAGGAAGCTTTCTCTATGGCTAGTGAGCGCAAAGATCCGGCAGCGAATGATGGGAACAGCCGGCCTTTAAGGAAAAACTGGAAGTGGCCAGTGCCAATCAGCGGTGCGCTCTTCCTTTAAATCACTGAGTGCCAGCGCACGTGTGGGGATGGGAGCAAGATTGTGGAAAAGTGAGGCGCACATGCGCCCGCAATCTGTGACATGGATCGCGGGGGCACCCGTGACAATTAGCAGAACAGTGGCCATTGTCAGATTGGGGTTACTTAAATAACATTACATTGGAGGTCCACCATTTATTAAACACTAGATAAAATAGATTTTCGTAGCCTCCAAATCGGTTAATTGGACCATTATTGGAAGCCGTTATTGTGCAAGAGCCTGGCCAGCCAAAGGAACCTCCATTACTCAAGTTTACCACTCTGTATCTGTCAGTGATGTTCGGAAACCTGGTGCTCGACAGCTATAGTAACATGACTTGCCCACAACACAGTGGAACACTTCCCTGCTTCCACCTCCGGGTCATAGAGGCCTCAGGTCTACACACAGATGTTCAACTGATCCTCATCCTGCTCCAAACGTCATATAACGCATACAATGACGAATTTGGATTAGTATTTTGGTCCCTCTTGGCAAGTTCTTTTGGTATTTCACCAATACTGGAGCTTTTAATTAAAGCCTGTAATTTTTACCCGTCATTTCATATGGTCTTTGGAAGCGAAAGTTAGCAATTTGGAAATGTAAAATTTCCAAGCCCAAAACCAATATTTCAGCTCAAGTTAACATCCTGGTTGCCAAGTTCTACAGATGCTTGTAATACTTGCCGAAATCTCAGCAACAGAATATTGAGGGATTAATAAAGGAAGCCAGAGTTCCATTATAACACGCACATTTCTATAGTCATACAGATAATGTATATTTTTAGTTCGAGATGATGTACTTTTAAGTTTATATAATTAGTGTGGAAAATTAGGAATATCTCTTCTCCTCTCCATCCAACATTCCAGATAAATGTGTAACTTTAAGTTTGTTAAATCATGATATTTCTCAGGAATATGAGTGACCTTCTCTGATCACAGGCAAAATTATGGTGATCGTTTAGTATCAGCTGTAGGGCCCAATGGATATGGAGAACCTTCCACGACCAAGCAAGAACCAGCAACCGCTGATCCTTGTAGACTTGAAGAACTATTGGAAATCTAGGACAAGAGGAAATGAAACCGGACATTGGGGGTCATTTACTAAGGGCCCGAATCGCGTTTTTCCGTGGGGTCACCCGTATATTACCGTTTTGCCCCGATTTTCCCTGAATTGCCCCGGGTTTTTGGCGCATGTGATCGGACTGTGGCGCATTGGCGCTGGCATGCACGCGACGGAAATCGGGGGGCGTGGCCACCAGAACACCCGACGGATTCGAAAAAACCACCGTATTTTAAAAAAGCGCTTGACACGCGCTTACCTGCACCCACGATAGGACGGTGAACTTCCGTGAACTCCAGCGGACTTCAGCGCAGCAGCGGCACCTGGTGGACATCAGGCGTACTACCTTAGTGAATCCTGGCCGGACCGGAATCAGCGTCAGATAACCCGCCGCTGGATCGCGACAGGACCGGGTAAGTAAATCTGCCCCATTGAGTATAGACCATAAGTCTTTTAGTTCTTAAATTGAAGGTTATCATGATGGAACAGTTCTCTATTTTCGTAAGTCCTTCGGCTATTGATATGCTCTTACTGGTGATTATCAATATAAAATGAGTGACTTACCTGTAATATGGTAGCTCACTTGACGGTTTATATCGGACGTGTCTTCATCCCAAGTACTGAGTATTGCAACCACTTCTCCTGGGGCATCACTTTCCTTCACAAATCCTTTATAGGTGGATTGTTCGAAGATTGGGCCATTGTCATTGATATCTGTGACGGTCACGGAGACAATGGCAGAAGTAGAGAGAGACAATGTTTCTCCAAGGTCTGCTGCTACAACAGTAAATGTATAGGTGGGATTCCTCTCATGGTCAAGTTCTTTAAGCGTACTTATCCAACCTGTATTTGAATCAATAGTGAATGTTTCTAAGATTCTGTGTTCTTCCCTTTCTGAAATAAGACTGTACGTAACTTGTCCATTTGCGCCCCAGTCGGCATCAACAGCTTTGACTTGGATAACACTGGTTCCTATTGGCATACCCTCCATAATAACAGCATCATAGTGTGTGGAGTCAAACAATGGCTTGTTGTCATTCAGATCTAGGATCTTAATCTCTACATCAACAGTTATTAAGACGTCAACCTTATCTAGAGGTACAGAGGCAGCCACTTTGAAATGAAACACGGGTATGGATTCCTGATCAACTTTTTTATCCAATTTTAACATGCCAGTGTCCTTATCAATGATGAAAATGTTGTCCTTGTTATTTTCGGGATATTCACCATTGACTACGCTGAATAAAGCTTCTTGAAGAGGTTGTATTTGGAATGAGTCTATTACAGTACCAATTAACGTGTCTTCTGGGACAGAGAATGTATACTGAGGTTGGGCAAAAGTAGGCAGGACAGTTTCTGAGGGCACAACATGTATGTATACAGGGATTAGAGAATGCTTCATAGGAATGCCCCCGTCAACTGCTTTTACAAAAAATGAAAGAACTGTATTTTTCAACTGGTTAAAGTTACCTTTTGTAACCATCCAACCATTGTCAGGGTCAATTTCTAAAAGATCTGCTACCGAAACAGAAGCCTCACTGTATAGTGAGTAGGTTATCCGGGAGTTGGCGCCATCGTCTTCATCAAAGGCTTGGACCTGAGTGACAAGGTGACCCTTATCGACATCAGCTTTGACACTTGCCCTATATTCTATGGCTTTAAATTGTGGGGCATTGTCATTTTCATCCACCACCAATACTTGGACAGTACAAAAAGCTGCTCGGCCACCACCATCCAATGCTCTAAGAAAAATATGAATGTCCCTCTCAAGTGGATTCTCTCGATCAAGCTTCTCTGTTATAACAATCTGCCCCAATGTGTCAATATAGAATCGATTTTTGGCCAAGTCATTAATGATTGTATAGGTAACTTGTCCATATAAGCCTGAATCTGCATCTGTTGCCTTAACATAAATGACCTTAGTGCCAACTGGAGCATTTTCTCTCACTTCCGTCACGTAGACACTTTGGGCAAAAACAGGGCTAAAAAGATTTGCACCGAGAATCTTCACATGGACCTGGGCAGTACTTGTGAACAGGCCATCTGAAACGGAGATATTTAAGCTGTGCATTGGCTCTAATCGTTGCTTTCGATGGTTAGAAAGGGTTATGACACCACTCTTACTATCCATGAAAAAGTTCATGCGATCATTCCCAGACAAAATGCTGTATTCCAATTTACCTACATCAGTACTGTCTGCATCGGAAGCTTGGACACAGGTCACAAAATGTCCTCTAGGAGCCAATTCACTTACATAGGACTCATAAATCAACTGATTGAACACTGGAGGATTGTCATTTAAATCTGTGATGTAGATGGTAACCAGGACCTCACTACTCAGGGATGGAAATCCATTATCTGTTGCCCTAATTTTTAGGACACTTTGTTGAGAAACCTCATGGTCCAAGAGACGAGCCGTGAGGATTAAACCACTGGTACTGTCAATATGGAAAGAATCTGTGTTGTTAAAAATGTCCTGAATAATTTGATACCTTATGTTTTTGTTATTGTCGGAGTCAGCATCTGTG
Source organism: Engystomops pustulosus (assembly GCA_019512145.1). NCBI lineage: Eukaryota > Metazoa > Chordata > Amphibia > Anura > Leptodactylidae > Engystomops > Engystomops pustulosus. The sequence continues at coordinate 2,272,092 of CM033642.1, read as the reverse complement.
GCAACTACTTGTAGGACTGGAGTCCCGATAAGAGAACTTTCAGATAACGTGGCATTGTATGAAGGAAATTGGAAAATGGGTGGATTATCATTGATGTCATTGATGCTAATGTCTACAATTACTTCAGCTCGGGCACTGGTGAGTGAGTCACTTGCACGTACAGCCAATTTAAAAGAAGGATTTGTTTCAAAATCCAACGGGCTCACCACACTCAGAACACCGGTATCAAAGTCAATGTTGAATTGGTTATATGGATCTCCATCGACAATGGTGTAAATGATCCCTTGGCCTTCTGGGCTGGTAGCATTAATACTCAAAATTGGTGTGTGCATCTCAACGTCTTCATTTACCGAAGCTGTATAAAAGGCTTTGTCAAACACTGGCATGGCTTTGTTGACAATGGTGACCGGGAGTTCAACCGAAGCTGATAACATAGGATCCCCACGGTCTTTGGCAATGATAATTAACATATACTCTATGTTTGAGAGATCCGAGTCAAAGGTCTTCTTCAAAATAACGCTCCCATTCTGTTTGTCGATTTCAAAATGTCCGTAATCGTTTTCCAAGAAAAAAGATAGCTCCCCATTTTTACCCTTATCTTTATCTATGGCAGTGACTTTATAGATCAAAGTCCCAGGCTCAGCGTCAACCTGAACAGCAGCATAGTATGGAAGACCTACGAAGAATGGAGCATTGTCATTGATATCTTCGATGTTCACCTTTACGACCACTCGAGCTACGCGGAGGTTGTCTAGCTCTCTACTCGCTTCTACAACTAACTCATAGATCTCTTCTTCTTCTCTGTCAAATGAAATCCCAGTAGTTTGAATAACTCCAGAAGTAGACTTAATTTTGAACTTGTTTCCTGGGTTTAATATAGTATACTTTAATGGCTCATTCAACCGGTGGCCCACCGCATTGACAACAGCTATTTTTGTGATGTTGGTGGTGTTTTCTGGTATAGAAGCAGAATAGAAATCTTGGGTGAAGTAGAGTCCACTGTCCAGAGCTTCTTTTACCAGTATAGTGACAATGGCGGTACTGTAGAATTTGCCATCTGATACTTTGACCATGAGCATGTAATGATCTTTAGATAAGCTGCTGTTTTTTACTGTAATGACCCCACTGCTAGAATCAATTATGAAATGTTTGAGGTTTCCTTCCGATAGGGAATAACTTAACTCTGGTGGTATCGCTAAATCTGGATCTCGAGCACTAACTTGCAGAACTTCTACACCAACGTAGGTTGGTAGAAGTAAAGTTGTCTCAAAAACAGCTTCGGTAAATACTGGAGGATTATCGTTGACATCACTTACTTCAATAGAGACTTCAACTGGACTTTCAGCAGTAAGTTGAGGACTTCCACTATCCCTCACATGCACATGAAAATGAAAGTATGCTATGGTTTCATGGTCTAAGTAAGCTATGGTTCTGATGGCACCAGTGCTGGAATCCACAGTAAAATATTTTTTGGCCATGGACTCTACAATTTGGTAAACAAGCAAAGCATTTTGGTTGCTATCTGCATCAGTTGCCCTTATAACCAGTGGATTTTTATCAGAGCTCCTAACGATGCTATTTATGGGGGCTGCTTCACTGATCGTACCTACATACTGAGAACTTAGAAAGACTGGTGGATTGTCATTTTGGTCAAGAATCTGGATATTGATGGTGGTGTTAGAAGCCATTCCTGCCATATTTGTTGCCTGGACAATGAGCTGGTAGGAAGATATACGTTCATAGTCAAGTGGTTTCTGAGTTGTGATGACCCCAGAGTATGGATTGATGGAGAAGGTTCCTTCTGTATTGCCAACTTTGATGTCGAAAACCAAAGTGGATTGACTTATTGCAGCCACCAAAACAACCGGTGTGCCGACCTCTACGTTCTCATGAACTTCAGCCTGATATTCCGTCTGGGTGAATTTGGGATTGGAATTATCTGACATGGATAATGAGATTCTAACAATAGCCGCAGCAGAGAGAGGTGGACTTCCTCGATCAGTGACTTTGACGGATAACACAAACTGACCCATTGTGGATAAGTCTGGCTCCTTTGACACAGTGATAATGCCCAGAACTGGTTCTATTTTAAACACGTTCCCAGTATTGCCTAAAAAAAAAAAAAAAGAAAAATTTTTTTAGACAAATAACAGGAATAAGAACAGTAAAAACACACGTCAATTTGTACCTGCTGGAGATGGCCTTACAACACAAGGTTACTCTATGGAGAGATGAATTGCAGGCTACTGTATGTCACCGGTATTAGATGATGTGCCTAGTGAAGTGTGAAGGATCAGGTCACTACTGACAATTTATTCTGAGACAGGCCGAGTGCTTTATGATTTGCAATTACTGAGAGCCGACATGTGTGTGGTTTGCCAGAGCCATACTAGAGGACATACAACACTACAAGGAGCTTCAGTTTTTTCTCTTAATCATTAAAAATATATTATATATTATTATATTTAATGATTTTATTTTCGATTTATAGAATATATTATATTTTTATATTATATTATTTTACACACAGCAAACATTGAACCTATCAGTATATTGTGGAACTTACTCAGAGAGAAGACACAAACTATGGGCACCTTTATCAGTGCTGCCGCCCAGTGGATTTGTCAAGGGATGTCAAGGTATGATGAATGTGCCATCACACGTAAAACTTTTTCTTGATCCCCCCCAAGAGTTGTCTCTGAAAATAGGGAATAAATATTGGGCCATGGGGGCTTAGCTCTAGTATAAAGTTCCATCACATGGCAAAACAAGACTCCCAGTCTGATATTTGTGTTATGGTTCAAAATGGCCGAGCAATCAGTGATCTACGTGAGGAGGGCAATCTGTGATAGAATATGAGGTGAATCCTGTACTGTATAGCTATTTGGTTATGGGACTATTCTTGTTAAAGGTCCATATTTGCCAAAAATTACAAGAATCAAACCACTTATGCATAAGTTCCAGCTCATTTATGGCCATGATCCTGGGATAGTAAAATCAGGACTGTTAGCACATATGTGTAGCCAAGACCATTAGGCACCATGCTTGGAGTGAACTGATTACAAAAGGCAAGTGATTGGCCTAGTATATGATTTTATCCCAAATCCGCATAATAGGGATAAAATGGTGATCAGTTGTGGAAATGTTGGACTGGCCAACCAGAGAATCGGCGGATCCTCTGGTGGGCGCAAGTTTTAAAATGATAATGGGGTCCAGAGGTCAAGGAAAAGACAAGCCATTTGAGAGGTTCTTAGGTTTTCTTATCTAAGGGATAATGAATGGTGAGTCCCTACTAAAATGGGCCCAAGGAGCCCCGGTCTGAAACTGCCTACAGATCGTGAGAAGTGGTGTCCCATACCTCCCTCTACTTCAATCATTGTTCCTATAGACAAAGTTCATTCTCATCCCGCCCCTGTTCTCATGATTGAAAAAATTTATATAAAATCCCCAAAAATTCTTCACTTGGAATTTATCATATTTACAATAATATGTTTTCATTGGTCGTGTAACATAAGAGCATAGATAGATATCAAGATCACAAGCCTGGAATATAATGTCGCTACGATGTGTCTATTACCCGTCATCCAGAAGCGGAGCCCCTCTGACCGCAGACACCTCTCTGTGTACACTTCTCCGTGTTTCCCTGCGACATTTAGAAAATGTCACTGATTTCACAACATTTTTGCGAGGTGTGAAACGAGAAGTGTGAAGTGTAGACGTCCACAGATACAAAGATCTGAGAGAATTACACTTGTAAAAGTTCACTATATAGGATATAATATGTATTTAGCAAGAAATAAAGAAAGAAAGCTAGATAGATGGATAGAAGATAGATAGATAGATATGAGATAGATAGATAGATAGATAGATAGATAGATAGATAGATATGAGATAGATAGATAGATAGATAGATAGATAGATAGATAGATATGAGATAGATAGGAGATAGATAGATAGATAGATAGATAGATAGATAGATAGATAGATAGATAGATATGAGATAGATGGATAGATAGATATGAGATAGATGGATAGAAGATAGATAGATAGATAGATAGATAGATAGATAGATAGATAGATAGATAGATAGATATGAGATAGATATGAAATAGATATGAGATAGATAGATAGATAGATAGATAGTTGGCACTGACAATGGGTCGTATGTATGTGGGGTGTACATCTTATATATGGGACCAAAATATCGCAGATGCTGGGGCCCTTACTCGCACTATGTGGGTGCTCGTTCTCACTTTTTAGTGACCTCGTAAGCACCATATACATTTGTGCCTGTGTTCTGACATCAGCGGGCAATCATGCCAAGCTGTTTGCCAGTTCTGCCCACACGCTGTGATCAGGTCTCTTAATTTACACACACCCTCACACACTGGTCTATAAGACATTCTACATAAGCATTACTATTTTACATTAGACCCGATATTGCCAGATTGCCAGATACCTATGTATATACACACATCGCGGTTCCCACATCCAATATGGCCACCGTTCACTCCATAGCCGATTTTGCGCATGCGCACATGACATGGACTTCCGGTCATGCGCAATGGAGTTACACAAACGCGAACAAGCACCTTGTCGCCATCACTAAGTCAGTGAGCCGCCGGACATCTATATCTAATCCTGCACCATTATTCATACACAAGGTATCATGTGATAAGATTTAATAACTTTTATGAATTTAACTAGCACTAGCACTTTAACTTCTCTGATTATGATTGTATTTGCACATTTGTATATGATGTCATCATTGTAAACCCTCCCACTTGGGGGTATATAAGTTTGTCCATTTGTATCCACACATTGCTTGAAAAAGGTGATAAACACCGAAACGTCGCCGGTTTGTGAATAAACCCTTCCATTTTTTCACTTTATTTGGGAGTGCTGCCTCAATTTTTGATATTTTGTAGATAGATAGATAGATAGATAGATAGATAGATAGATAGATAGATATGAGATAGATATGAGATAGATATGAGATAGATATGAGATAGATAGATAGATAGATAGATAGATAGATAGATAGATAGATAGATATGAGATAGATAGATAGATAGATAGATAGATAGATAGATAGATAGATATGAGATAGATAGATAGATAGATATGATAAATAGATATGAGATATATAGATAGATAGATAGAGAGATAGATAAATACATAGATAGATAGATAGATAGATAGATAGATAGATAGATAATTCTACAGTGAGCCCCCAGAGATGGGGTAACACCATGGATGTGTGTACCTGGCTGTGGAATATGTTGGTGCTATGTATAAGTGATAGTAAGTGATTATATGATGTTGGGATGTGAGCTGTGTAGTGATGGGCCGGTAGTACACAGCTGACTGCCGGTGGGGGGTGTATGTGATGTATTAGTCATGTACAGTAATATGGCCTCCAGGCGCTCAGTGTAAACACATAATCAGTGATATCCTTGGCTCCGGCTGCAGACTGCAATCCGTGTAATGAATCTACCTTACATCCAGAGGTAATAATGTCAGGTACAGAGCCGCACACCCCACCACCCACCACTGATATGTGCATGTAGATAACCCTCAGCTGTCACCCACCAGGGGATATGAGGGTCAGGTATAATCCCTGCTGTATAAGAAGGACCGGTGCACCCAGAATACATGGGGGTAACCACCAGCTGTAAAAGGGCCTGGACCGGGTCTTTGTTTAAGGGATTTCTGGCAACCACGGTTCTCCTTTTTATTATTTCCATACATTTTAAGTATGTGGTCATAGCTGTCAAAACTAGAAAGTTCCAGAGGCTCTAAGAGACAGGGAAAGCTCTGGATTCCTGGAAGAATTGGAAAATCTGCCAGACACTGTGTACTGTGTTGTGTACTAAGGGCCCCTGCTCTCGTAATCCCTTTATGGCCCCGCTCTAGTCATCTCTCTAGGGCCCCCGCTCTCGTAATCCCTTTATGGCCCCTGCTCTAGTCATCTCTCTAGGGCCCCTGCTCTAGTTATCTCTCTAGGGCCCCTGCTCTAGTCATCTCTCTAGGGCCCCTGCTCTAGTCATCTCTCTAGGGCCCCTGCTCTAGTTATCTCTCTAGGGCCCCTGCTCTAGTCATCTCTCTAGGGCCCCTGCTCTAGTCATCTCTCTAGGGCCCCTGCTCTAGTCATCTCTCTAGGGCCCCTGCTCTAGTCATCCCTCTAGGGCCCCTGCTCTAGTCATCCCTCTAGGGCCCCTGCTCTCGTAATCCCTTTATGGCCCCGCTCTTGTCATCTCTCTAGGGCCCCTGCTCTAGTCATCTCTCTAGGGCCCCTGCTCTAGTCATCTCTTTAGGGCCCCTGCTCTAGTCATCTCTTTAGGGCCCCTGCTCTAGTCATCTCTCTAGGGCCCCTGCTCTCGTAATCCCTTTATGGCCCCGCTCTAGTCATCTCTCTAGGGCCCCTGCTCTAGTCATATCTCTAGGGCCCCTGCTCTCGTAATCCCTTTATGGCCCCGCTCTTGTCTTCTCTATAGAGCCCCCCCTCTAGTCATCTCTCTAGGGCCCCTGCTCTAGTCATCTCTCTAGGGCCCCTGCTCTAGTCATCTCTCTAGGGCCCCTGCTCTAGTCATCTCTCTAGGGCCCCTGCTCTAGTCATCTCTCCTAGCCCCTGTCTGGTCATCATCAGGGCCCCGCTCTAGTCATCCTCTAGGGCCCCTGCTTAGTAATCTTCTAGGGCCCTGCTCTAGTCATCTCCTCTAGGGCCGACCCTGCCTCTAGTCATCTGGATCCTCTAGGGACACACCAATGCTCCCTAGTTATCTTATGACCGTTACTTGAGTGGAGGTGAAGGGACGCACACCCTATAGCCAGGATAACTGGGAAAAAAACGAGGTGACATAGATTTCTTTTTTTATTGTTGAGCCCAGAACAGCAATCATCTCTCTAGGGCCCCTGCTCAATCATCTCTCTAGGGCCCCTGCTCTAGTCATCTCTCTAGGCCCCTGCTCTAGTTATGTGTCTATGGCCTGTCCTCTATTAATCTGTCTATGGTCCCTATTTCAGTCAACCCTCTAGGACCCCAGCTCAAATCATCTCTCTTGGGTCCCTGCTCCAGTTATCTCTCAAGGGCCCCTGGTTCAGTTGTATCGCTTGGTCCCTTGCTCTAGTTTGCATCTGTTGCCCCTCTTTTCATCCTCAGGTGTCCCTGGATCTGGTGTTGTCTGTTCCATGTAATCAATACTCAATAGCACTCAATGGCATAATTTCCCCATCAGACACCATCTCCAGGTGCTCTCTTCTCTACATATTTCCCCAACCCCGTTTACTGCCGTTGCACCAGGTGTTCTTCCAGAACCCCCATTGCACCCATTCCTAGTCAGTGCTATAGTACCCCTTGTACAACTCTGTTTCCGACCTGTGACTCTGTATATTGATTCCGTCCATCTGCCTGCCATGATCTCCAGCTTGTATCTTGGACTTGCTTGCTCTGACCTTAGCCTATCTATGACTATTCTTTTGTATAAGCCCATGCCCAGTATCTAATGAACTTCAGTATTGGGACTAATCTGAGAGGTGTCCTTCTGGGGATCCTTTAGCAGTGCAGTCTAGGCCAAGCAGGTTTGGTGGTAAATACTGTCCACAGTCCATTACAGTATCTTTACTGTAATAACATCTATGCAGCCAGTACCTGTTTCTATAGAATATATAAGCTCAGCATTCTCTCCTTTGTCCCGATCCAGTGCAGTGACCTGTATGACGGCCGAGCCAATGGCGGCAGATTCGAACACAGAGGCTTCATACAGCGGACTGGTGAAATATGGGCTGTGGTCATTGGCGTCCTCCACAATAATTGTAACTCGAGCCAGGTTCCGTCTGTACGGGAATTCCTGATCCTTGACCTTTCAGAAAGAACGGAGAAGAGATTGTGAATTATTCATACGCCGAGCTTTGTTTTATCAATGAGCATAGCCGAGGCATTGGGTCAGGGTAACGTATGAGGAGCCAGTCAAAATATGCACAGATGTGAGCTGACCTGCCGCTCCTGGGATCCGTGGCCTATTAAAGGGGAAATATCACATTTGGAATAAATATTTTGACATGAGGAACTGAATGATTTCCTTATGAATGTGCTCCGACGAACAGGATCGGAAATTCAGCACCAATTAGTTTATAAATACGGAGCACAAAATTCCCTGCAGTGATAAGAAACCTCAATATTTCATCAGTTTCCTGTAAACTTTCATGCTGCCCCTACTGGTGCACTGGGGTACCCAAAATATTATGGTGGAGATCACCTTTAATATTGGAAATATGTACAGGCGGTCCCCTACTTAAGAACACTTGACTTACATACGACCCCTAGTTACATACGGACCCCTGGATATTGGTATTTTATTGTACTTTAGTCCTAGACTACAATAATCAGCTATAACAGTTATAACAGGCGTCTGTAATGAAGCTTTAGTGTTAATATTGATTCTTATGACAACTCAACATTTTTAAAATCCAATTGTCACAGAGACCAAAAAAGTTCTGGCTGGGGTTACAATGATAAAATATACAGTTCCGTCTTACATACAAACTCAACTTAAGAACAAACCTACAGACCCTATCTTATATGTAACCCGGGGACTGCCTGTAGTTAGAAGTTACAGTCCATTTCTATCTGTCTTACCATGACGGTGAGGCTGTGATGGGCCTGGGTCTCGTGGTCTAGCCTCTCTGCTGTATACAGGGTTCCTGTGCTGGGATCTATCCGGAACTTTCTCATACTGTTGGGGTCGATGCTGCTGTGGATGATGTAGCTCAGCTTGTGGTTCTCGTCTTTGTCGGTGGCCCTTATCTGTAAGATTTCGGTGTCAGGGAGGACATCTTCCGAGATAACCGCGTCATAAGTCGTCTGGGAGAACTCCGGACCATTGTCGTTGTTGTCGAGGACTCGAATAAGGACCTGTAGGAAGTAGAGAGAAGAATGAAATGTGAACATGAATCTACAGATGGCAGGTGGTAGACCCTACATGCCATCCACCTTGTGAGTGCACTCCTATATTGATCTATAAACGGCACAAGGGCTTGGCAACACCAAGTTTGTATAGACTTTTATGATATTCTACTTTGTAGGGTCTTCAACCACTAGCAGTGGTGGGTAAACTGGTTTTAAAGAAAAATAGTTTTAGGCACTGGGGCACATTTATCATAAGTGCCCCAGCACCAGCTGTGGCTCCCGATCCTGACAGTTCCTGGACCTGGGGCCGCTCTGTGCCGGCAGGATAGTTCAACACCGGATTTGACCTGGCATAGAACTGGTCCATAGCCCACGCCCGAAAGGGCGTAGACTACAGGCAGTGTGCAGAAACTCTCCGCACTGGCCCCCTCAACAGCCGTGAGCGCCACTTTTCACACCCCTCCACACCCACGCGGTGGTGGCGTTATGGGGGAAATAGATTTAGGTAAGAATAGTTTTCAGTAATACAATCCTTGATAAATGTGGCCCATTGTCTTATAGCAGATAAGGGAGAACTGGTGCACAGTACCCCAGCATAGGATGCAATCCCCACCCCCCTTTGCATTTCTCAATTCATTTGGCAGGGGTTTCTACAAAGGGTCCCACCTTGCATAGAAAAGCGATTTAGCCTGTGCCAGTAACTGGTGCAAAGTATGGGTAGTGCACCGGCTTGGGGCAGGAACTGAGGCGCTGGCTGTGTCCCCTTTCACACTGAGGGTGGATGTAGTGTAGTGGAACGAATTAAGTGCAGTGCCTATGCGTACGCAAGGAATTGCACCTACTTCCGAGCTTGTAATCTGGGATTCTGAGGCACAAGCTCTAATAAATCTTCCCTATAGGCCGCATTCAGACGACTACTGTAGGGACATACAGATAAATGTGCTCACTGTACCGTGCCATTGCCGCAAAAAAGATAGAGGCTGCAGCCGTAAGATCGGCCATGTGGCACCTTTTCCTACAAAGAGGGGAGGATTGAGCAGCGCTCAACCTTCCTCCTCTCCATCGTGCGAGCACACATTCGTGAGAATGCACCCATAGTGTGAAGAAAAAATGAATGCAAAACAATTTTGCAAACTCTGGGTCTTGTAAAACATTTTTAAAAATAAAACATAGATGATAGATATGAGCTGGATAGATGATGCATGGAAGGATAGATAGATGATAGATTTGGGATGGATAAATGATGGATGGATAGATAGATGATAGATATGGGGTGGATAGATGATGGATGGATGGATGGATAGATAGATGATAGATTTGGGATGGATAGATGATGGATTGATAGATAGAT